>ML780420.1:23384-60046 GCA_009831015.1 Picea engelmannii | reverse complement strand
GACATGTGTTCAAGCAAAACGAAGCATACCTGAGGCACTGATAATTTAACACCCTCCAAGGCTTGCAATCTTTGGACTAAGAAGTCTCTTCTCTCCTTATATGCTTTGACCATGGTAGACACTGCTTCACTACCAGCGTATCCCAAGCCCATAGCACCAACCCCTGCTTTCTGAGAGATACTGCTAGCACCTGATGTGGTCTATAAGTACCAAGGACATTCCAACAGAAGCCTATAGTCAGCAATTCCTAAATGTACATGAAGAATGTAATTTTATGATAAAGCAGTATATGGTCAGGACCCTGAAGGAGGAAATGAAGATTAAGGGAGTGGTTAAAATAGGAAGGCAGTCTAAAATGAGTTCAACTGGTATGTCATAAATTTATTGAAGATGAATGTATGCTGTTCAGTAATCCAACAAACCTGGCTCTGGATTCTGGCACAAGCTGTAACAAAGTGCTTTGGTCCTGCCAAGTATCCAAGTCGCCAACCTGTCATTGCAAAGGCCTGGAGGCAGGATACTTCAAATTTTATAAGTCGCAATCTCCAAGAAATCCGAACTAGTTACAGTGCATTCACATTCATATTATATACATATAATTCTTGGGCTATCATTGCTTAAGATAAATATTGGATCAGTACTGCAAAAGGTTTTATAGTTAATAGCAGAAAATCAATTAAGTATTTCTGACAAAGACGCCATTTTTTAGGGTAGTTTGTCCCTAAAATTATACAGAATCATGGCATGGCCAAACTATATTCAGTGTTGATGTTTGAATCTCAAACACACAATGATAAAAGAATCACCTTAGAGAATCCATTAACAGTCAGTGTTCTTTCCCACATGCCTGGCAAAGAAGCAAAGCTCGTGTGCTTTGCTGGTTGATAGATAATGTGTTCATAGATTTCATCTGACAGAACCTGAAAAAGCTCAGAAGAGGATACGTCAAATAGGCTCCTTAATTCCAAAAATTTCAGCTTGCTGGATAGATCAGCAAATAGCTACAATCGGGTTAGTGCATTGGAAAGGAAGATTGAACAAAAGAGAACATAAGCAACAATGAAAGAATATTCCTGACAAGTTTTGGTAACTTACCAGTAACCTGGGATGCTTTGCAACAATTTTTGCTATTTCTTCTAGCACTTCTCTTGGATAAACAGATCCAGTTGGGTTGGAAGGGGAACAAAGAATCAATAACCTTGACTTTTCAGTCAGCTTTGAAGACAATGCTTCTGGATTCAGCAGAAAATCTTCTGACAGTAAAGTTGGAATTATCAACGGAGTTGCATCTGCTAACCGAGGAATTTCGGCATAGCTTACCCAAAATGGAGCTGGAATAATAACCTGAAACAAACTAATATAGAAAGATTACACATCCATGGACAATCGACAAGAAGGCCTATTTGAATAAACTAATCCCCATGTCCTGATTGAGCAAACACAAATCAACTGATATGCCCAAACTTAAACATCATAAAGCGAAAAAAGCTGTGGAGAAGAATCATAAGAAAGTGAAATGAATTTGTACAGGACCCGGTCCACATTCTGGGTTTGTGTAGCCAAAAGAAGTGATTGAAGGGTCATACCAGATGTCTGTTCCATATATGAAAGACAGACAGATGAAAGCATTTAACATTTAAGATTATCTGTTGAGCCAGTTATTCACTTGGATATTTTAAATTATAATTTATTGGATCAAGATTACTATTATTTGAGATTTTAAATCACAAAGAGCACAAGAAATCAAGCAGATTTTAACCACATGACAAGTAGGCATTTTATCAAACACTTGAAAAATGAACCTCTTTAAGTACAATCCATTGATCTCACAGAAAAGGATGGAAATAAAACTCGTGTCACCCATGTTAATAGAGATAAATTCTAGGAGTTTTTACTTGCTAGGATTTTAGAGATCCTTTCTTCCACTAGAGGCTGTCTGATTCTCTATCATTGTCAACTATTTTTAGAATGTTGCTGATTAGTTTAGTAAATAAATTTCCCTCCAAGCTTAACACTACCATTGCTAATATTTCCTAACATCAACATGTACCCCTGGCAACTCCTCGTGGTCTCTTTAAGGTTCCTCGATCTCTTCATTCTCAAGTTGATCTTGGACCTAGAGTGTGCTATCAAGTCATTGCCTGTTTCCGGATGTTCTATTGCAATAACTTCCATCATACTGGGACACGGGGACACATGGACATGGGGATTCAAGTGTCCAACACAGGACACATAGCCCCCCCAAAAACATAGTAGCAAGATTTGAATATGGATACAAATACAAATACAATTCAGTAGGGAAAAGATACATAACCAAAAAAACCTAGTACGACTCCAATATGAAAGTATACTCGGTGATAAGTACTGTAGCATAGAAATACAAGTAAATAAAACTAGTGTTATCTATTAAACAAGCCTTCAAGGTGATGAATCATGAAAGAAAATTATCATTCATTCAGAGTCAAGACTTACAAGTTAGAAGTTGAGGTACCTGAAATTATTTCCTTTGGAGGTGAAACACAGCACAAAAAGATAGCCCATAAATGCACCATAGATTGGCAAAATGCAGCCTAGAAATACATCTAAATGCGGTCCAGAAACACATCCTCTCTTGATCGATTTCAGATACTCATGAAGCAGAGGAATAATGACTTGAATTGGAAGAATTTCAGCCTCAGGAATTCAGAAGGTTTAATAGATCGGAGAAAATAATGCATTCCTTGAATATTGGCAATTTTGTTTATATCTATAGTTTTTTATAGGGTTTTCTTTTTTTGGGTTCATAGGTCGACCCCATACCATATCTGTACTGTGTGGAAAATTTGCTGAATTTCATACTGCTGCGAAATTTCTGTACAACAATATGCCCGATACGGCCAAATCTTGCTACTATGCTTGCAACGCGACATAAGAGACGTGTGTGTGTGTGTATTACAAGCCCCAAGGTTTAGCTCAAGTGGTTTGACTGGACATGTTGAAGCCATATTGGCCAAGGAGGTCACGAGGTCAAATCCACCTAGGTCCCCTAGGGTTAGATGTACATGTTGTCCATCAGCGACATTTACCCTAGGTACCATTCAAGGAATGTAAGGAAGTGCTTGGAGGGTTTCCCCGAGGAACTATAGTTTTCATTGAGTCATTTGATGTATCAAAATCAAAATGTATTAAATAGATAAGTTCATAGATGATCGTGAGACTGATACTATGGGTAGGAATGCCAATGGAAAATACAAAATAGGGTAGATACTAGAATCGTAGATGGAAGAATCTCGTAGCTCATCGATCATCCTCCTCCATGTCATAACCAAAATCATCAAGACCACTACCACTACCACTGCCCTCTCCTCCATTCTCATCTTCTATATCCAGTTGAAGATCCACATCTCTGCTATTATAGAGGATGACCCCTCGAGAGGATTGCCATCATCAACATTGACCAGCTCTAGCATTGGTTCATTAGGATCCAATTTGGCTAATGCCAACTCAATGTTGTTTTCCATATCCATATCATCAGGAAAAACATCCCACATCTTTGTCTTTCCCTTCAACCACTCTTCCCTCATCTTGTATATAAGATTGACGTTGGAGTGCACATACACCATTATCTCAACACTGGACTACTCAAGCCTACTCTTCTTCAAAGTGTGCACATTCCCGTATGTGCCCCAATTCCTCTCACAACAAAAGGATGTAGTAAGCTGAGAGAGGAGCCTCATGGCCTATGTTGCAGGAAACGGCCCCCCAGCCCGTGTTTCGGTACCAGAAACTGGCCGAAACAGGTACAAAACAACCTAGAAACGTCATCAGCCATACCATACGGCATTTCCTGATTTGGAAATGCAATACAGTATGGCCGATGACGTTTCGGGTCATTTCGGTGCAAATGACAGCAGTTTCTGCGGCTTTTTCTTGCTGTGCGGGCCCATCCACGCAACCAAGAGGGTCGTGGGTCCCTTAAGTGGCAAAAAATCCCGTCATTAACCACTAATAAATATTTTAAATCTGTTCACATGCTCAATTAACTAGCATCACCATTTCATCCACCCTAGTAATTAATGGTAATATTAAATTCTTAAAGTAAAAGTGACATTCTCCTTTATCTTTCATTTTCATCATATGGAGAAGCTCTTCTTTTGATCTTATTTTTTCATATGCAGTGGCTATTTATGGAGTTTCCACCGCTACATTGTGTCTGCCATCGCACTTACAAAGATTATTATTGAGAGATCTCTCTTGTTTCATCAAGTTTTGTATAGTATTATCTTAATGCAAGATGCTCTTTTGACTTATCTGGAAATTACTGTTAATATTAGTAAGTCATAAACATAGCATATGTAGATACCCACACAGCAAACTGAAGTGTATAATGTTACTACCTTATTAGGAAGAAGCCACTGACAAGTGTAAGGCAAAGAGACAAACAAGGTTTATATCGGTATTTAAAACTGCCAGTTTCATGGCACTTGACAGATCCCCACATCTCTGTTATTCAAAACTTGAACCCAATCATTGGCCTCAAAACACGGGCCCCACATTTCTGACCCTTCTAGACCTAATTTAGAATGTTCACTCTCCAAAGTCCTTTTACGTATTTTCTTTCTAAAACGGGTTTTAGTTTGTCATTTAACATACTGTAACTTTGAAGAATTTTCCCTTGTTTGACTTTGCAGAACAAGATAGTTTAGAATGGATAGAAGCATACTACAGCAGCAGGAACAATGAAAGGTCAAAACAAACCCTTGACCACATAAACTAGTAATTAATTTTCCCTGAATATAATCTGTTTCTTGTCACTCAGATAAGTACCTGGATGGCTGTGAATAGGATGCAATTAATATTACCTCATCACCCGGTGAACAAACTGCTAGAACAGCTTGCATGATGCTTTGTTTTGCTCCATTACTAACCAATATCTGGTCAGGTGTATATGAGAGACCATTTTCCTCTGTGAATCCAAGCAAGCACTGTCTTGTTAATTTTCCAGTCAGAGGAAATATATTTGGTGACAAACAAAGGATTATTTTAAAGGTCTCAAAGAAATAAAATCTTGATGGAAACAATTAGAGTAGAGTGAGAAAATAACCTTTTAACTTATGACAAATAGCAGTTCGAATCTCCATGGTTCCTGCATTAGGTGTATATCGAGTATAGCCTTCCTGAATTGCCTTAATGCCTGCCTGAACCCAATGGTATGTCAGAATGTGGCAAACCATTCCAAGCTGTAGACACTGAATCATCCTCTAAGGTTAAGAAATGTATAAGTCTCTCATTAGGTGCCAACTACTCACCTCAACTATTGCATCCGGTGTATCAAAATCAGGTTCACCAGCTGCTAATCCGATAACAGGAATTCCAGCTTGCTTAAGTGCAGTTGCATGGTCTGTTATGGCCATTGTCTTTGATGGTTTAAGGGCTGCCACCCTTGGACTTAGTGAGATATCAAGTTGTGGTACACCATTTCCATTCGCTGTGTCAGCCATGGCTCTTATGTTGAACAAGCAACAGCTCCCCTTTTTTCCACACGTCCTATACATGTATCACAGAACCCAAAAAAATGTTGGAAATCATGTTAGATGCCAATATCTTATACTTTTAAGCATTATCTAACAGAGAACAAGCATGAGTTGCCTAACAGTTGTTTAATTCCAAGTTCAAACTTCATTGCTATCACCATACAGATTTAGTCCCTGATGTTCTACACAATCATTTTCACCAGATGGTCTAAAGAGTTGAAGGGTTTTCACAAACAGTAAATCAAAGCAATGACCTGTCAAACTATAGAATATAGCATGTCACATATTTCCCTCATGAATAAAGATACAGTAAGTAATTGACATAGACATTGATGGGTAGCGCAGGCCAATTGGTAAAACTGGCAAGCAACATGTACCAATCCGTGATCATTAATTCAGTTGCCATGGTATCATGCTTCTTCCTTTTTCAATACTGAAGCATAATTATTATTACACGTCAGTTCCCTTGAACAATACAACACAACTTTACATACATAGATCAAAGAAGAAACTAAAATTACACAACTTGGACTTAACAAAAATTGAAAAACCCAAAATTGAGATAACAACTAGGCAAAAAACTTGGCAATAACTCCGCCTATTAAATAACGCTTAAAATAATCAACTTTTCACAAGATAAAATCAAAGATTTTTTATTTCATGACAAATCCATACAAGTAAATTGTACAATATAGATATATGCTCATGTAAATACTATACACACCCGCTGATCCGGATTTATGAGCAAAACGAAATGAATAACAGACTGAATACAATAACACAGAGATACGGAGAACAACAACAGATATCCAGTGAACAATAACTTCTATTGAATAAATGAAATAGGTTGAAACTGTAAAACTGCAGAACTGAAAACAACTTGCTCGAATGGTGGTAGCTATCTCTGAGAAGAGATGTGGCTGCTACGCGCATCCACCTGAGCAGAATGATTACAATGAGGCTCCAGAGGCCTTTTTAACATTACTCGTGAATGTCAAAACTCTAGACGTCCAAAAACCTAACCCTAGGAGATAAAACGCCAAAAGTTATGTGGGCCCCAATGGGTAAGTTGGTACCTCAACTTCCCGGGGTCGTAACTTTTGCATACGACCTCCGTTTTAGGCACGTGATAGCCCGTTGGAAAAGTCTTTTTGAGAACTACACATTATGTCGTCAAACTCTAACTCCGTCTACAATTTCATTGTGGCAAGCCAGAAAAACACTATTTATGGCCCCAAAACGGCTCTAGAAGTACAGAAAGATGTGCTGACATGAAAACATCCAAATAAGCCAGTTGGATTAGGTGGGCGACCACCAATCTCTACCTGGAAGCTGTGTAGGGCTTCGGACGGCCCCGGAAGTGTAAAACCCACAATTACAAAGAATTACAGAAGAACGTGTTGAACTAAAAACTATCAATAGGAGCCAGTTGAGATAGGTGGGTGGCCACCAATATCCACCTGGATCACCCACTTACTAATTGAAAGGATATTTGCATGCTATTGGAACCCATGTATATTCAAGTTGCTAACTGGAGAAAAACACTTGCATTGAGGATGAAGGAAAGCACTTGCTTTGAGGATAAGCTTTCATAAAACAGCAACTAGCTCGATCTATAAAGGTATCCTTCTCAAAGGAAAGGGTGTTGTTCTTTTCGCTCTTCTTCTTCTACACATTCAAGGGATGGTTCACTTCTCCATTGTGATTCTTGGCAATGCCCTTGAATGGGATTTTCCCAAAGCTGATTTGATTGTTCACCCATGAAGGGTTTGGAACTCTCAAGCTTGGAGAGCATGGTTGGTGATGTTCTTGGGTGGATTCCCAAGAAAGGCTCTATGGTTACCTATGAAGGGTTTGGACTCATGCTTGAAGAGCGAGGTTGGATTTTAGCCATGTATATGGGCTGTTGGTTTTGACCACTCTTGCAGGGAATAATGGCTAATGAGAGAAGCGAGGAAATTTGCTGCAACAGTAGGTGCTTGTCTTGATCCCTGTGGAGTAGCAGCTAATGGGGAGGACTCTAGTTGTCCCAATCTCTATGGAGCGAGAAGCTAGCATGCGAGAAACTAGCCCAGGGCAGTGGGTTCCAACAGCGAGCACCTGATACTGTAGGAAGGAATGCCCACTTGTGGATTGATCAAGTCATGATGCCCTATGTTGGCTAGAGCTTTGTGATTGATAGCTGCATATTTCCCAATAGGGACTCAAGGCTTTGGGTTTAAGAGAGATACCCTTGTCACACGATGGGCCTCAAGTCAAGCATGACTCTACAAGATGCAAGTCTATGGTTGGGTGGAAATTACTCCAGATGCAAATCGTTGTTGCATTCTTTCAGATAAATATTTGTAACCTGTGTGAATCATTTGATTGTTGTTATTTACCTTACAGATTTGATCTGCTATTTGTATTGATTTATGCATATTAGATTTTAGATTTGTAGTTGCAGCCAGAGTTTCTGGACTTTGATGAATCCATCAAGCTTAACAAAATTGTGAGCAAATGATTGTTATGAGTTTAATGGTTTTTGTTGTTTTAACGATATTAAGTTTAAATTGTTAGAGTATAAGGCTTAGTTGATGTAATCTAATAAAATGATAGTTAGATCATATTTAAATAAAGTAGTTATGTTGTAATGGTAGCACAACTACCTCACCAATGATATAAAAGGGGATCAACTCTATTGTATCAATTGACTTAATTGTAATAAAAGCATATTTTTTACATAAGTCTACTAAATCCGTTTCTAAACATGTTTGCAAGCTTTCTTGTATATTTAGAAAAATAACATGGTATCAAAGCGGAAAGATCCGGAGTCCGCATAAATCGAAATCCGAAATGCTGCAAGAAGGAATACACATTCAAGAACGCCAGATTCTCCCATTTGGTTATGTTGAATATGAAATTAGTCCAAGAGAAAACACCAATCTGCATGACCAATAAAAGAGCTGTCGTCTGTCATCAAATAAAAGGAGCCATTTTTTGTGATTGAAGGATTAGAGCCACATTGTTGTTAAAGGAAGAAAGTCACCACTATCAGAGAATTGTCGCTCTAAGAAAGAGAATTGTCATCAGAGGTTACAATGCACATTTGAACAATTTGTATCAGACTTTGGAGGATGTTACATGAATTTCTTGTATGATATCGATACATATGGTATTCAACTCTGATCAGTCCTATATAATGATATTCAACATATCATCATATGCATATTGGGACTTGCATTGCAGATAAGAGAACATCAAGATTGTTGAGAAATATAGCTCGAACAGGAACTTCCACACAAGTTCAATGTGAACGTACCGGAAGTAGTTCGAGATATTTCGAAAAGTAACTCTATTTTGTAACTCACTTTAGGAAAAAGCGAAAAGTCTTATATTTAGCTATTGAGTCTAATAAAGTGTGTTTCATGCATTAATAACTTAGACTAGGATTAATCTCAACTGTACATCTCACCGAGAGATTAAGATTTTGGTAGATTAGGGTTTCAGCTAAAAATATAAAGACAGGTCAAGATAGAGAATTCAAACACAGTTTTTGTTGGACAAGGACAGTGAACAGAAAAGACAGAGATCAAAGCGCATCAGCTGGGAGGAAGAGTATTGTACAGCAGGGGTGTACAGTACAGCCATACGGAACCATACAATACTGTACACCCAGCAGATCCGTACAGGCATACATCCATACAACAGTCTGTACATCTGTACAACAAGGCCGTACAGAAGTTGTTTCTTTTTTTTCTCAATTTTCCTCTCTTCAACAAACCATACACCTCAGGTGAGGGGTGAATTTATCAACAGTACAGCTGCTAAGTTTTAGAAGCTGCGGAGGTTGCCTTGTAAGCTTTGATTGGTTGAATGATAAGCTGATTTGAAGGAAAATTTTCTGTGTATGTGTGTAATTGATTTACGCTTCCACTATTTACTGTTTCCAACTATTGTGTGGTTGTTTCAATATTCAGCAATTAATTTCTGAATTATTTAATTAACGAAATATTAGGATAACAGTCACCTAGGGTTGGGAAAATTTACATGGTATCAGAGCTATTTCTCTAATTGAGATTCTCAAAGGTTTGCAGCAGTAAATCAACTACCGAAAACAAGGACCAGCAGTTAGAGCGTTTCAATATTTCTTTTAAGAACTAATCTTCAGATCTTAGAGTTTGTGCAATAGATCTCAAAGATAGCATCATCTAGCCTCAGATTCAATGACAGATTGGATGATGCCTCAAATTTCTTGTCTTGGAAAGTTAGGGTTACACTCTTATTGGAAGAGAATAATCTCTGGGATATTGTCAAGGATGCTGTGCCTTCGCCTATAGATCTGCAGCAGTTGACAGCTCACAAGAAGAAGTGAAGGCCAAGCAAATGATTATGGATGCAGTTAAGGATCACTTCATTTCTCACCTATCTATGAAGAAGAAGACAAAGGAAGTGTTCAATGCCATGGTTAGCCTCTACCAGAGTGAGAAAATAAACAGAAAATGATGTTGCAGAACAAACTCAAAGCCATAGAAATCACCAAATCAGATTCTGTTACCAGTTACCTTATGAAGGTCGTACAAATTCGTGATCAACTTGCAACAACTGGGGAGAAGATTGCAGATGCAGAGCTAGTGAACATGGCACTGAATGGATTCCCAACTTCATGGAAACCACTTGTCAAAGGTGTTTGTGTTCATGAGAACATTCCTAACTTTGAAAGGCCGTGGGATGACTGTATCCAGGAGGAGACTCCGATGGAGTCAAAATCCAACAAGAAGGGTGGTGATGAGAACCTAGCCCTATTTGGAAAAACATATAAGGGCAGAGGTAAAGGACCTAGTAAGAGTAAGGGAAAGCATGAGGAGTCGGCCTCACTGTCAGGGAAGAAGAACTTGAGTAAAATCAAGTGCTTCATTTGTCATAAGCACAAGCATTATGCATCACAGTGTCCAGATAAGAAGAAGGGCAAAAGTAAGAAACATCAGAAGCAAGTAGCAGACTCTGCAAAAACTCACATGAATGAGTTTGCTGCCATGTGTGAGAAAGATTTATCAATGGTATCTTGCCTTTTTACCAGCATAGTTCCGAGGAATGTGTGGTATGTGGACAGTGGGGCATCTTGTCATATGACACCAACCCAACAATTGTTTTCTAGTCTAATAAAGTAGGACTCAAAGATTCAAGTTGAGCTTGGTGAAGATGCCAAGTACACAAAAGCAGGAATTGGTACCATTTCCTTCCAACTCTAGTCAGGTAACTCTTTAGACTTTGATGATGTTTTTTTTGTTCCAAGTCTCTAGAAGAATTTGATTTCAGTTTCGATTATGGAGGATAAGGGCTATGCCATGGAATTCAAGAACCAACAAGTCCTCATCGGGCCAAAAGAATCTAGCCCATATGCAGCTCAAGTAATGGGGGTTAGCGAAGGTAATCTTTACAGATTGCAAGGTGAACCTGTTCGATCCCTAGTTCATAACAATGACATCTTGTGAGAGTTGTGGCACAGGAGGATGGGCCACTTGCATCACAATGTGTTGCCTATTTTGAGAGAGATAGTCACAAGTCTTCCAGATTTCAACATTGAGGAGCAGGGAGTATGCAAAGGGTGCACGCTTGGCAAGCATGCCAAGGCAACCTTCCCAAGCAACAAGTACAGGTCTAAGGAGATTCTAGACCTAGTGAATTCAGATGTTTGTGGATTGATGTCAATAGCATCAATTTTAGGAAGCATGTATTATGTTTCCTTTATTGATGACTTCTCTTGCAAGACTTGGATCTACTTCTTAGAGACCAAGGATGAGGTCTTTAGCAAGTTTCGGGAGTTCAAAACTCTAGTTGAAAACAAGACAAGGAAGACGATCAAGGTATTGAGATCAAACAATGGGAGTGAGTATACCTCCAAGGAGTTCGAGGGTTTCTACAAGGAGGCAGGAATCAAGAGGGAGCTAATTGTTCCGTACACGGTACAGTCCGTAGCAAAATGGGTTGCAGAGCGAAAGAATCGATCCATCATAGGGGTTGCTAAGGCCATGATTCATGACCAGGACTTGTGGATATTTCTATGAGAAAAGGCATGCAACACGACAGTCTACATCCAAAACAAGTGTCCTCGCAGGATCTTGGAGGACAAGACACCAAAGGAGCATTCACCAGTGTGAATGCCAGAGGTGAGTCATTTTCGCATCATTGGATGTCCAATTTATATCCATGTATCGGTGGAGAAGAGGACCAAGTTGGAGCCCTCTAGCAATAAGGGCTTATTTGTAGGTTACAATGAGACTTCAAAGGCCTACAGGGTCTATGTTCCAGAGCAAAGGAAGGCGGTAGTAAGCAAGGATGTAAAGTTTGAGGAAGACTTTGCATCCAAAAAGTCACATGAGCCTATTCCAATAATAGAGGATGACAAACAAGAAACTCTGAAGGTTGAGCCAAGGTCACCAGTAACTTCCAGCACAGGTCAACAACCTTCAAGTGAAGGAGGAGGAGACATTAACTCCTTCGAGTTCTGTCAAGAGACCTCGATGGTTCACTCAGACATTGAGGGATGCTCAGGGGTATGTTGGGACTCTTAGGAGCACATTTAAAGAGAGAAGACCTCCAAAGAAGTTTCCAAGCTACATGGCATTGATGAATAGCATCATAGGTTCTTAGTCTTCCAACTTTCAGGAGACAACAGACCAATAGGTATCGCAAGATGCCATGGTGTAGGAGTACACCTCCATCATGAAAAATGATGTTTGGGACATAGTGCCAAGACCGGAGAAGAAGTCAATGGTGAGTTCCAGGTGGCTCTACAAGATCAAGCATGCAGCAAATGGTAGCATTGAGAATTTTAAGGCGAGGTTCGTCATGAGAGGGTTCTCCCAAAAAGAGGGAGTGGACTATGAGGAGACATTTGCTCCAGTTGCTAGGTACACTTCCATTAGAGCAGCTATGTCCTTAGTTTCATTTATGGTATAGAGGATACATAAGATCGATGTGAATAAAGCTTTCCTTAATGGGATCATTGAGGATGAAGCCCGCAATTCCGTACAACAATCTGTACCTCTATACAGCAGTTGTTTCTTCTCAATTTTCCTCTCTTCAACAAGTCGTACACCTTAGGTTAGGAGTGAATTTATCAATTGGACAGCTGCTAGGTTTTGGCAGATGCAGAGGTTTCCTTGCAAGCTTTGATTAGTTGAATGATAAGCTGATTTGCAGGAAAATTCTTTGTGTATGTGTGTAATTGATTTAGGCTTCTACTATTTGTTGTTTCCAGCCATTGTGTAGTTGTTGCAATTTTCAAGAAATTATTTTTTGAGTTATTTAATACAGAACATTAGGACAGCAGTCACCTAGAGTTGGGAAATTTTACAAAGATGAGCCGCCTAGTTGTCATTGTTGTAGTTGCCAATTGTGAACAAAGTTGGGAAATAATTTGCCACTGCCAAGGTTGAAGAAGGTCCAGGAATGAAACCCTGACACCACCAAATTTGGAGGAGAATTGAGACACTATCATTTTAAGATCATGGTCAAAGATAGAGCAGAAGATTGTGCATTGATGGAAAAGAGAAGGGAAGTTGAATTAATGTTTTTGAGAAGAACAAATATGGTATGCTTGAAAGCATAAAAATGTGATTGAGACATGAGTTTGCATACGATGAACAAGAGCTTGTAGAATTTGAAAGTATTTTAAATTTTCGGTTTGATTATCCAAATTAAATATATATAGAATCATAGACAGTTTGTATTCTCAAATAAGAGGGCGCGGAGTAGAAAATACATTTTTTAGAAGACTGTATATATATTTTTTCTTTTCAAGAATAAGTTTGAAAATGAGATCTGATATGAACCATTTCCCCTTATGAAAGATTAAAAAATTGATGATAATCTCAATTAAAAAAAAGGCAACAACTTCAGATTTGTAGCAGAGAAGCTTTTACCATTGTACCTAATTGGAATAGAGAAAAATAAAAAAAGATGACGGTTTTATGGCTTAAGAGGTCCACACTTTGCAGACAAGGAAGGAATCAAGTGTCGATGATGCTCAACATGGATTGTTTCCCAGTAGTTTGGGAGTTTGTGGATTTCGAGAATTATCCCTCAATGATGGGGTAATGAGACATGCATGTTGATTGTTGTCCAGTAATTTAATTCGAGAGATTCGTGATCGAGAGTACAGGGATGTAGAATCCGAGAACTTGGGAATTCGACTTGGGAGCTACACCTTTACAAGGGTTACGAGGCAGCTTGATGGAGCCCTACTTAGTCCAAGCATTGTTTGTCAAAGAGAAGTATCTGAAGAATGGTTTAGTCGATGTTTTTAATTGTACTACAAACCTTAAGAGGGGGCATTAGAGTATAAGGCTTGGTTGATGTAATCTAATAAAATGATAGTTAGATCATATTTAAATAAAGTAGTTACGTTGTAACGGTAACACAACTACCTCACCAATGATATAAAAGGGGATCAACTCCATTGTACCAATTGACTTCATTGCAATAAAAGCATATCTTTTACATGAGTTCACTGAGTCTGTTTCTAATCATGTTTGCAAGATTTCTTGTATATTTAGAAAAATAACATAAATGAAGAGCCTATGGGATCCGTAGATCAAAGACAAACAATGGATATCAGGCAAGATCAATACCCCAATCCTTAGGAGAAGGGTACAGGCATGTTACACCGTACCCTCTGAAGGTAGACGATAAGCTTGAAGGTTATCTAACAAGGAAGTAGATATTCACCCAACTCTGCCTATAAAATACACTAAGGAACACTGCGCTTCCACCAAATAAGACATTGAAGCATGATAGTTTGAACCCTCTAAATGCAAAACCGCTCTATAATATGTATAACCAAGGCTAGCGACCCAAATCTCAAATCCATATATAACAGTAGCCTTGGTGAGTACTCAAAAGAGCTTCGTCTTAGATGCCATGTCCTAGAAATAGAGTCGGAAGCATTGTGTCTCAAGCATGGCCAAGGAAGCATACCCCTTATATACCCATGGTTGGGATGCAAGTTTCAAACTGAAGGTAGTATTCGTAAGTTGCATCCTTGAGTATAAGAGGTGGTAAGCCCCAAAAAGAAAATATGTACTTAGAGAGGGCCTCTTTAGTTGTATTAAAGACCAGCCTAGATGTAACATCCCCAGTTTTAATCCCCATGAATTATAATGTAAATGTACATAAACTAAATAGACTGGTGAGCCAATATGTTTTGGGCCAAAGAGCCTGTACTAATCAATATGGTCGAGAGCCGAGCTAAATAATAAATAATAAATAAAGCATTGGTTGCGATACGAGAGGGATGGCAACGTTGGGGGGCTATGATTCCACAAGAGAGGGGGGGATAAAGGGGGTCCAAGAGGTTCCACTTCCTAATAATCCAAGCCATTTTAATATTAATGTTTACCTCCTTTGAATTATCAAACCCGTCACTGAATACATATAAGAGGTTGGTGGGCAAAGTCATCTCCCCAACTTATGATAGCATGGGTTGAGTACAACTACTTTTTGGGAAATGTGAGAGTCAAAGCATGCATGAGAAAAAAGGAAATTCAAGTGGGTGTTGAGGGGAGTTATTTAGAAGTAGATTTTTGGACAGCCAGAAGAGAGCTTCATGTGGGAAAGAGCACCACCCATGCTGTGTATGAGAGAAATCATGAGGGTTGGGTTTATGCCAAGAATCAAACTGCATACTTGTAAGTGATATTTCCTACTGAAAAAATTGTTCAAGAGCCTATGGGTGGGCTACTACGAGCACTCCTATAACAGGTGAGAATTCCTAGAGTCTCCAACTATGATATTTCCTAGCCAACCTTGTGTTGGAGCCCTGGAAAGAAGTGGGAGAGCCTGAGGGACTGCTGGCAGAGAAGGGGATCCCATTCCTTGGGTTGTGCAGGTTGAGGGGAAAGAGAGTTGATGGATTGGAATTGTTATTGGAGTTAGAAATCTAGGTTTTGGACTATGAGTGGACAATGTGGCTAGCCATGAGAGCCAGACCTCCCTGTGGATTCATAGCCCCAGCTCGGGGGTGGCTTGTTGTTGAGAGAAATGGAACAGCAAGCCTACGGTTGGGAGGATCGTCCTTCGTACGCAGCCAGTTGCTGAAATTCACGCATGAAATAAGTGTTCTCTGTCATTGTCTTATTCTCTATTAAATGATGTGTTTTAATGCTATGTTTTACTTAGTATTTTGTGTTTGAATGTTGCTCTGTTCGAGATAAAATCTACATTCACGTTTTTAAATTATTGTTAGCAGTGTGAGCATTTTAAATCTTGCTACACACATTCATATTAATGGGTATCAGAGTATATTTTTATTTTGATGGGTAACAGGTCGGTTACAGATGGTATCAGAGCTAGACTAGGGGTGTGGATCTGTTACAAATGGTATCAGAGCTTGGGTTGTAGCACCGAGCCTGTAAGGGTCTGCTACAGAATAGCAAGGTTGTTATCTGTGTGGTGTTGAGTGAAAATCGAGTTCTCCCAACAGAAGGAATTGGGGTCGAACCCCCCCCCCCAAAAAAATTTCAATTTGTATTGGGGTTATCTATTGCAGAGCTCGATTTGGCCATTAAGTGGTCGAACTTGGCTCAAAGAACCGATTTTGTGGGTTCCACAACAATCATGAGCCCGAAATGCGGAAAAATGGCTAAGTGTCGAAAACACTGGAATTTCCGTCGATGCAATGCATATCGCACAAAAATAATATTTTTTATGGGCAATAAAAAGAATATTTCCAAAGATCATTGTTGTCAGCGATACAGTGTGAATCGCCCAAGATAAATTTTCAATGTGATACAGTTTTATCACCAGAAGAAAAGAAGGGGGACTTGGAAAAATTTGGGAAAAAGGCACATATTAGCCAAAAGATAAATTTTCGGTGCAATACAACAGCCAAAAGATAAATTTCGAGTGTGATAAAGAAGGGGAAAAGATTCCCTTGTCACATCAAAAGAAAATGAAAGATGATGAAACGGTGAAGGAAAGATAAATTTTTGGAGCGATACACTGCCCAAAAGATAAATTGTTGGGGCGATATGTTGTGGAAAAAATAAATCTTCAGCGCGATAAAGAAAATATTTCAGAGCGATAAAGAAGAAAAGAGAGTAGCGATACGCCGCTCAAAGAAAAAAAACTTTGGCACGATAAAGATCCTAAGACTTGGACAAATTTGGGAAAAGACACATATCACCAAAAGAAAATATTTTTGGCACGATACGTCAACCCAAAAGAAAATAAAAGAGGGAAAAACGACGAAGGAAAAAATAAATTTTTGGCACGTTACGTCGCCCAAAAGATAAATCGCTAGAGCGATACACAGCTCAAAAGATAAATTGTTGGGGCGAAATGGAGGAGGAAGGATAAATTTTGGAAGCGATATGTCACGTGAAAAGAAAGATTCCAAAAGCAATAACGCAAGGGTAGAAGGAAGCCTTGTCTGAAGGAAGAAAATAAAAATCAATGACACACCGCAATAAGATAATTTTCGGGCGTGAAATGCCACCTAGAGGAAAGATTTTGGGAGGCAATAAGAGAAGAGAAGAGAAGAAGAGGAGAAAAACTATTGCATTGGTTTTTTAGACGAGGGAACGACAGGGACAGGGGGACACATCCCCGGGACGACTAGAGCACACCCCCAAATTTTTCAGGGGATGGCGAGTTGGGGACGGCAATAATATATATATATATATATATATATATATTAAAAAATATTAAAATTCACCATAAACATTTGTAGTTGCTTCAAGCTTGTAAGCATAACAAGCTATACTATACAGTATTATGCACAACCCTTACACTTGCCATTTCTGAAAAAGCTCGAACAATTTAAAAAAGGGTCGAGTGACATTCCATTATTCGCTGCTAGACAAGAGCAAAATGCAGTTTAGCTTTAGGAAACTTAAGTGAGAACTGTCTCTATAGCAGTTTTTCTTCCTCATATTAATGAGGATTATGTTAAAACATAAATGGCATTCCCTTCTCAATAGGCTTTGCAGATTTTTATGGCTGTGTTGAAAACCACTATAAAACACTTTGGTTCTGTAAAGAGATTAGATTCATATTTCAGATTAAGAAGGTGATTGAATAGGAATTTATTCAAACATTTAGCACCCAATCGAAGTCACTATTATCTGATTGTTTTCACAATGCTTGAGGTTCGGATGGTGGAAGCACTATAATTTAATGACTCCTGGAAACCCATGTACAATATTTAAAAGCTAAGATGACCAGAAAAATGAGAAAAACAAGAGCAGTAACCACAAGGATCAACCTTTTGAAATGTTGCATTTCTTGTTTTTTTGCCATGGAAGCTTTGCTTGTTGTAACCTTGTTGCTGAAAATACAATATTTAAATCACCAAAAACCCAAATCGAAGCCCATCATACAAAACCCATGTTTTGACTTGCAATTTTTACAACAGATTTAGATTCAATGCAATACAAAAATAATGGATGGGAAAAATGATCTTATTTTCCAATCAATTTCCATGATTGTCAAGACTGAAGATATATGCCTGGAATATCCCCAAAATCTGCCTAGAAAATCCCTGAAATCTGCCCAAAACATCCTCGAAATTTGTTCGGAACGTCCCTGAAATCTGTCTGGAATGTCTTGGGGACGACCAGCAAGTCCCCAATGGAGTCCCCAACAATTTGGGTAAGTTTCCTAAGGGTCCCCAAGTCCCCGGAACGCGGAAACGGCGGGTAAGCATGTTTTTTTTGGGGGGACGGGTCCCTGTGCAACATAGGAGAAAAGAAAAGGAGAAAGTTGGAAAAGACGAAATACTTGTTTTGGCCATAACATGAGTAGGTTAACTCAAAACCAGATGAAATTTAAAGGGTATGTCTGCAATGAGGAAGGCTACAAAAGTGCCAAGGAGGGCCAATGGCAAATTCAACTTCAATTTTACGAAAAACGCAAATTAGTGGTTTTTGAAGAACGGGGTGGTGCTTAGTGACAGGGACATGGATGAAGATGAAATTTTTACAAGGAGTCCAAAATAACCAATTGGGCTTCTAACCAAATTCCAAAGGGTTTGGAGTGGAGGTGCCAAAACAAGGCCAAATCCACTATTTCGGGCCAATTTTGGGGATTTTTGAGATCTTCAAAGGAGAAAAAGGGACCCCAGATCACAAATCTAGAAAAAATTATTTACTCGACATTTTATCTCTGCATCAATCCAAACAACTTTGCCTTGGAGAAGTTTTTCCAGATCTTCTAAGTTTGGGAAATAGCAATTTTCACTAATTCTAAGTCTGGAGAAAATGCAAAAGGGACAAAATTGGAAAATCCAGATTGATGCAGAAGTTGAATGAAGCATTAGATCCTAAATCTAAAAGTTGATGTGTATTCACAATTAGTAATACTATCAGCGCCTGATATTAAAGTTTTTTTGGTTCTCACCAGATTTCTTTTTACAAGTGACAGAAAATAGTCTCTGAAAATAATTGTATCAATGAAACAAGTGCAAAAAGGGGTGAAACTGTTGATTTTAGAGAGCCATAAATTTCGGCTCGAAAACCAAATTGAAGCATGAGTATAGCCATTGGAAAGGTAATCCAAAGGAAAACATGACCAAAGGTTTAAGTTCTCCAAGGAAGCATCTGGTTGTTTCATAGAGCTGCATGAAAAAGGACAATTGGACTCTGTGAACCGTGCAATGGCTTAATATGAAAGATTTCCAAAACAATGTCAAATCTAGAAAAACAATTTCAGATGATAGAGGTACATGCCATATAAAAGTATTAGGTAAGGAAGATTGCAGATGCTCATGATGGCACCTATGTAATGGTCTGGAAACACATTTGGGAGAGTAACAGCCTAGCAATGGAAAGGGGGTTTGGTTTTAATAACAGGGTATTGTTGATGAGCAGGGGAACACTCAAGGATGAGTGTTATGTCAAGGCTTATTAACAAGATGATTAGATGCTATGAATGAAGATTGTGTGGGTCTATTGCAAAACATAATTCCAAGGTCCAATGGACATAGAAGCAAGGTGGAGCTTGTAGAGTTGGTTGAGACAATAAAGAGCCTGTAAAGGGAAGTGCAAAGCTACAAAGTGTTGATGTTTTGTAGCTTCGGGAGGTATTCCCACAAGTGGCCTTGGTGTCAGGCATGTGGGAATCTTCGTTGGCACCACATTGGACTTTTCATTTGGTGAAAATCCCTTGAATTGGAGCTTGGGGCTTCATGGGCTTGTGTTGGGGTTTCACACCCACATGGAGGAATAAAGAATTTTAATTTAATGTTGAGTTTAGTGAAGGGCTCCTTAAAGTAAGCTAAGGGATTCTAAACTCACTTTGGACTCCTATAAAAGGAGAGGAGAGATTGTGACATTATGGAGTCAGCATAAGTGAGTGAGCACTTGTGCTAGGGAGCTTGGTGATTTCAGCAAGGGAAATTCTGCAATTTTGGCAAATCTGGCCTAAGGTTTCTTGGACATTTTGTTTCTTTGTTTTCATCCAAGAGAGAGGTCACACGTGTAAGAGGATAGCCACACATGTGAGGAAGAAGACAAGTTGCACGTGTGAGGAGAAGGTACAGTCACACATGTGGCATGGAACAGGTCTGTACAGTCACACATGTGGCATCGAACAGGTCTGTACAGTCACACGTGTGGCAATGGTACAGCAAGAAAAGCAGGGTCGCACGTGTGAGTGCAGACAGGCCACACGTGTGAGGATTTTTTGGGTAGGTGACAGTCCATACAAGCTGACATCAACAGTTCGTACAGTCCGTACAGCTGACGTTAGTAGGCCTTACAGATGACATCAATAGATTTGTAAGTTGGGAATTTTTCTAGGGATTTTCCTGAATTTGGTTTTGCTAATTTTGTTGATTTTGAGAGGACTGATTTTGTCCTTAGATTTGGTAATTTTGTGAATTGTTAGGAGCGTTGATTTTGCCCTCGAAAAATTATGAATTTAAAAGTTTACAGAATAGAAATTTTGTGTCTCATGTGCATGGACATTTTCTCTCTAATCTTTATGTTTCCGCTGCTGTAATTTTCTGTCATAATTTCAGTGTAAAATTATTCAGTGATAATAGCCCTAGGGTTCACTGTTTGGGTCACTTGGAAGTAATTTTCAGATCTGAAATTAGATGCATAAAAAAATCGACATGGTATTAGAGCTGAGGCTTTGAAGAGATTTGTTGGAAAGGGCAAAAAATTTTCGGGCTTGGAAGGCCAGGATCCTCCTTCTCTTGTAGGAGAATGATCTCAAAGAGTATGTTGAGGGTGTGGTTCCAAGTCCTACCGATCCATAGGAATTTGTAGCTCATAAGAAGGAGGTGAAGGCCAAGAAGGAATTGTTGGATTCCGTGAAGGATCATTTAATTCCTCATATTTTTGAGAAGAAGACAGCTAAAGATATGTATGATGCTTTGGTGGGCTTATTAATACCAAAGCAGGAATGTAGGCCAGAAATTGATTTTGAAGCACCAGCTCCAAGCTATTGAGATGTCCAGTTCAGACACACTTGCTAGCAACCTCATGAGGATCACTCAGATCCGTGATCAGCTTGCAGCCATTGGTGAGGCAATCGATGATACTGAGTTGGTGAATGTGGCAATGAGTGGTCTTCTCAGGTCTTGGGAACCATTTGTGCAAGGGATCTGTGCACGAGAGAAGTTGTCAGATTTTGACAGACTATGGACCGATTGCATCCAGGAGGAGGCTCAGTTAGAGTCCAGGAATGGCAAGCAGAAAGGCAGCAGTGATGAGAACCAAGCCCTGGTTGCTCATACCAGGAAAGGCAGAAAAGGTGGTTCTCTAGAGAGAGAGCCATCTCCAGAGCCGAGAAGGAAGAAGGACCTTAGCAAGGTCAAGTGTTTTTCTTGTCATGAGTATGGTCATTATGCTTCACAATGTCCACAACAGAGCAGAGGGGGAAGGAAGCAGTAGGCATCAACGACAAAGGTTGATGAGATTGTAAACAGGCTTCAAAGGGAGTTCCTATTAGTCTCTACTCTCTCTGGTATGGTTTTCGGTAGTGGGATTGGTTGGTGGATAGTGGAGCCTCGTGTCATATGATAGGAGCACGAGAATTGTTTGAGAACTTCACAGAGATTGACTCAGATATGTGCGTGGAGCTTGGTATGAGGACCAGGCATGCAGTACAGGGATTTGGAACAATATGATTCCAGTTGGAGTCAGGAGATGTGTTGAGGGTGACAAATGTGCTATGGATGCCAGAACTCAGAAGGACTGTGCTCTCAATCTCAGCGATTGAAGAGAAGGGATATGTTGTTTTGTTCCTGGATGGACAGGTGTTATTCATGCCCAAAGGATCTAGCTCCAACATTGCAGTGGTTCTTGGAGTTAGAGAGAGCAACCTGTATAGGCTGAAGGGCCAGCCTATGAGAGCTATGGCCAGCAGTAGCAGAATGATAGAGGACAGGGAGTAGGTAGCTCCAAAAGTTGTGTAGGCTCAGAGGGAGAGTCAACCATTCAAAGGGAGACAACCTTTGGGTGGGAGAGAGGCGTCTTCCAAGACTGTCCGGAAGGTGTCATGGGTTGAGGAAGCCAAGCAAGAAGCTCAGAAGCGAGAGACTTCTAAGAGCAATGTGTCTTCCAAGGAGGAACCATACCATACAGCAAGACTTGCTTCAATGATAGAGGGAGCAGCCAATCAGGAGGATTGGAGTGCAGTTGTGGTAGCAGATCCAGTGCAGGAGGCAAAGCTACTTCCAGTATTGGAGACAGAGATACTTCTAGGTGATGGAAGATGGAATACCTTCCTCGCTAAGAGGGAGTGTTGATGTTTTTTAGTTTCGACAAGTATTCCCACAAGGGCCCTTGGTGTCGAGCATGTGGGAATCTTCGTTGGCACCACATTGGACTTTTTATTTGGTGAAAACCCCTTTGGATTAGAGCTTGGGGATTCATGAGCTTGTTGATGGGCTTTGGGGGTTGTGTTTGGGTTTCACACCCACATGGAGGAATAAAGAATTCCAATTTAATGTTGAGTTTAGTGAAGGGCTCCTTAGAGTAAGCTACGGGATTCTAAACTCACTTTGGACTCCTATAAAAGGAGAGGAGAGATTGTGACATCTCATTATGACATTATGGAGTTAGCATAAGTGAGTGAGCACTTGTGCTAGGTAGCTTGGTGATTTCAGTAAGGGAAATTCTGTAATTTTGGCGAATCTGGCCTAGGGTTTCTTGGACATTTTGTTTTTCTATTTTCAACCAAGAGAGAGGTCACACGTGTGAGAGGATAGCCACACATGTGAGGAAGAAGACAGGTCGCACGTGTGAAGAGAAGGTACAGTCACACGTGTGGTACGGAACAGATCCGTACAGTCACACATGTGACAGTCGTACAGTAGGAAAAGCAGGGCCACATGTGTGAGGGCAGGCAAGCCCCACGTGTGAGGACTTTTTGGGCAGGTGACAATCTGTACAGGCTAACTTCAGCAGTCCGTATAGGCTAACATCGACAATTCGTACAGTCTGTATGGTTGACGTCAGTAGGTCGTACAGGTGACATCAACAAATTTGTAAGTTGGGAATTTTTCCTGGGATTTTGTTGAATTCGGTTTTGGTGATTTTGTTGATTTTGAGAGGACTGATTTTGTCCTCAGATTTGGTAATTTTGTGAGTTGCTGGAAGGGCTAATTTTGCCCTTAGAAAATTCTGAATTTTAAAGTTTACAGAACGCTAATTTTGTGTCTCATGTGCATGGACATTTTCTCTCTGATCTTTATGTTTTTGCTGCTATAATTTTTGTCATAATTTCAGTGTAAAATTATTCAGTGATAACAGCCCTAGGGTTTACTATTTGGGTCACTTGGAAGTAGTTTTTAGATCTGAAATTAGATGCATAAAAAAATTGACATAGAGCAGGAAATTAAAAGTTGGTAAGGGCTCAGGGAGAGCAGGGCCAAATTAATACTCAACTGCTACAGATTTTGAATGACTTGCAAAGACAAATCAACAAAAATTCTCGCATAAAACATGAAGCCAATAGGTGAAGAATGGCATTAATAAGCAAAGGAAGGTAAGGTAAGCCTCCTTAGCCTTGAAGGTAGAAAAGTAATGATGGTTGCAAAGCATGTTGCAATAGGAACCCCTAGGGACCTATCAAGGTAATGTGTGAATCATAGGGATGGGCAAATCATTTATGGGGACCAGTAATAAAGAACTTAGAAGAGTTGCTAGCTATGAATTAGCAACTATGACTGAAATATTCAAAACAAGAAATCCACTTCTATTATCAGAGTGTGCAATGGAAGCATGGTACAAGTACAAAGAACTCAAAGGACGAAATAAGGAAGGTTCATTCACTTTGAAGATGCCAATGGAGGAATACAGCATTCCATGGGGAGCAGATTGGTCTTGAGTGGACAGAACAAGCTCCACGGGGAATTACTCGATGAAGTGAAGAGAAATATTCAAAAGATTGAGCCAAGCCTATTAGTATTGGCATTGTTGCAGAGGGGATGGAATGATATAAAATACATCATTCCAATGTGTTGAAAGGATTCCGGCAAAATAAAGTTGGGACATGATTGCCTAAGTAGAGGCAGCTACCAATAGTACATTATTGGTTGGAATTGCAAGATGGTCGAGTGGGACTTGGTTGGAAAATGTTCAGATCAGGGAGCAACAATGTACAAATGAGAGCAGGGGGCAACAAGGATTTAGAGGAATGCAAGGACAACGGCCTATAGCGGAAAATATGGAACAAATATGCACTGGAAATCATACTAGAAGTGATGCAGAATGCATATAGGAAAGATATAATGCATGTGCACTAGCAAGCATGTTGTGAAATGAATGCTCGGTGCATATAGACATGCATTAGTGCATGTGAGAATGCTTGGACATACATATGGCATGCTTGTAGACTGAGAGTAGTCTATTGTTATATATGAAATAATGTTGTTATTATGATTGAAAGTTATTAATGATGGATTGTGTATCCAGGAAAGGTTTATAGCATGACTGAAGATGTTGATGATGTTGTCACCGCATATGACAACCATTCATATAAAAACAATGGGGATGGTAAAAATGTTGATCAAGATTCAAGAGGTTGGTGAAGGGAGCCTGCGAGCTTCTACAAGATACCAGCTAATCAGGTAGCATCAAGTAATTGATAACCACCATGCAAGTATGCATTTGGTTGCATATGATTCTCAAATGCTAAAGGAAATTGAGATAAGAGTTCCCTCGATCAAAATTGAATATTCGAAGTGATATGCATTATGAGCATGACACTCCATTAGATGTGGAAAAGGCAAAGGGCCTTGAATATGTAAAGCTTATTTAATGCTTGAATAACATCACATGAAATTTAATGGCATTTATGTTATATTAGTTATGAGTTCATAACCGAGGCAGGGTAAGAGATATACTCCTGTTATAGAAATGGATGCTACCAAAGCTAGCCATGTGTGAGGCCATGATGTGGTTGGATAGGAAAGAGCTATAGTGTTCTACAAGTACTCAATGGTCTTCCTACTTATAATTGATGTTGGACTGCAACCTCTTTGCTAACAATGAATAGCACCAAAGGATTATATTCATGGTTTTGTGTTTGGGTTGAAGACGAAGATATCCAAACAATCAAACAATAAATAAGAAGAGGTTGGATGATGCGTTGAGGCATTGGCTAGATCTTCCGACTCACCGTGGCAGAATACATGATATAGATATGTGGTATTTTGGAGTCAATACAAGGATGCATTGCATAGATGTGACCGTGAGTATTGGCACAATTGGTTATTGGTAGAAATGCTTGATTGCATTATGTAATGTTGAGTGTGCTAATAATGTATAAGAAATGATAGTTGCATTTCATTTAATATGATTAACAGTCGAAGGTGATTGAATTATTAGTATGTTATAACTCTGAGATCACTTCGTGAGCTATTGTAAATGTTGCAATAAAAGGATAATGTGCATGAATACTGACAATTTGTTTGGTTGAATGAAAGTTGACAAAGATTGCAGGTAGAATGGTCTTTGAATATGGAAATGGTGTAAGCTCATAAGGAAGATCGATACCTACAGCTGCAAGAGCCAAACATTATAAGAGGGAATCTCATGCTTGGGAAATTTGAATTTTCCTATGAAACATATTTAAAATTAATAAATGGAATTGCTATGATGATGTCTCACGACGACTGTATGTGTGTGATACAGATGAGATGATGGCTATTGAAACTAAAAAGCTTGGGAAGAAGACCATTGTTATGACACTGGAACCCTATGATTGCCATAAGTTATTGGCTACGAACTACTAGTCGAGTTTTGGTAGTGAGTTGGCGCTCTCCTTGCACGTGAAAACCTTGGCAAATGATGGATCGCCCAAGGTACTACATAGCAATGAAGGGGATTAATGAGCCTGGACAGTGGAGGGTGAGTATAGCAAGGAAGAGGCAACTTAAGAATGCACATGGCATGGTGGCTGGAATCATGAGGTTGAGTCTGAAAGGACAATGAGTTGAATTCTTGTCTGTGGCAACTTTGTGAAATAGAGCAACAACTACACAGATAAGTATTGGATTATGTTGCAAACTTATTTTCGAATACAAGATTACATTTTGGAGTTGAGAACTCTTGTGAATAAGAAAATTTTTATATGATAATGGCTATAACATGTATGTTTTCATGATGGTTGTATAGTACCAGTTGAAGAATGGAGACATGAACCAAGTACATGGAAAGAAGAGCAGCAGAAGGAAGTGAAGCTCAAGAACAAAGGCATGGAAAAAGGAAAGTACAGTGGACTTGTTACCACTAAGAAGAAGCAAAGTGGAAGCTGGAAGATGCAATACAGGAGGCATACCCATAGTTGTTTTGAAAGTTTGGAGGCTCCATTATTGCAGTTGGAGTTTTTGGAGCCACAACACGGAGACTTCATGTCCAACCTTGTGTTGGAGCCCTAGAAGGGAAGTGGGACAGCCTAGGAGACTGCAGTGTAGAGAAGGGGGTACACTTCCTTGGGTTGTGCAAGTTGAGAGGAATGAGAGATTGTTGGTTGGAATTGTTGTAAGAGTCAACAAATTGTGAAAGTATAGTAGTTGGAGTTCCTGGAGCCGCAACTCTAAGACTTCTTGTTCAGTCTGTACTAGAGCCCTGGAGGGGATGAGGGTTGTCTGAAGGATTGTGGTGCAAAAAGGAAATCCCATTCCTTGGGTTGTGCAGGCTGAGGGGAATGAGAGATTAATAATTGGAATTGCTACGAGACTCGTCAAATTATGAAAGTAATGCAATTGGAATTCCTGGAGCCACAACTCCAAGGCTTCTCGATCGGTTTGTGTTGGAGCCCTAAAAGGAAAGTGGTACAGCCTAAGGGACTACAAAGAACAAAAGGAGGTACACTTCCTTGGGTTGTGCAGACTAAGGGGAATGAGAGATTGTTGGTTGGAATTACTACAAGAGTCGTTGCATGTTTTGGGCCGGACAGCCTAGCATTGTAATATGTACGTACACATGTATAATGATGTGCACTAAAGGAAGTGCAAAAATAAGGGGGAGGGGATTGTAACATCCCCAGTTTTAATCCCCGTGAATTATAATGTAAATGTACATAAATTAAATAGGTTAGTGTGCCAGTATGTTTTGGGCCAGAGAACTTGTACTGATCAATATCGCCAAGGGCCAAACTATGTATATTGTACATTGAAATTATAAATAAAATAAATAAATCGTTGGCTGCGATACGAGAGGGATGACAATGTTGGGGGGCTATGATTCCACAAGAGAAGGGAGGCTAAAGCGGGTCCAAGTGTTGATGTTTTGGTAGCTACGGAAGGTATTTTCCTCCTAGACAACCTTTCTTAGATGAAGAGAAGATTCTAGAAGACAAACGAAGACCATTGAATAGTGGAAGAACACCCCGGAAGAGAAGTCGGCCCACCGGAGAAGAATAAAGTAAAGTTGGAACCTCCAAGAAGAGAAGTCGGCCCACAAAGAAAAGATAAAGGGGAAATAGAATTTCCCAAAGAAGAAGTCGGCCCAGCTAAAGTGACAAGAAGACTATAAATAAGGAGACATCTTGGTCATTTGGTCTCACTCGCTCATTCATCACTCACTCAAGGAGAAGGCACTAGTCTGAGGCAAGGAAGGAAGACGCATCGCTGCACTTTGGAGATTCTTGGTTGGTTATTCTTGGTGGTGGTTTTCTCTTGTGCACTCCCCCCCTAAGTGGTGCGCTACTTCTATATAGTGTATTGTTGCAGCTGCCTGGTTTACTTTGTGCGCTAGCCTTGTGCTAGGGTTCTTCATTATCTATTTGCTCTTTAGAGTTGGTTCATGGTTGGATTATTTGGACGGAATCTATCTAAGAAAGGTTGGTTGGGTTTTTTCACCCATTTGGGGTTTTCCCAGGATAAACTCTTGTGTTCTCTTGTTCTTGTTTATGCTACTTATATTTTAGTACATGATATAACCGTTAAAGTAAAAGAAGATCTAAGAACACTAGTAACTCTATTGCTCTGTAAATAAAGAAAATCTAACATGGTTTCAGAGTCGGTTACCTTCAGAACAGTTTAACCACTGGAAGGAAGATCGGTTGCAGCAGTACCTTACCGTTGCATAGTTATATTTTTTGTCAAGCTCGTTGAGCACTAGTACCAAGGCGTTGAGACTAATTTCACCATAGAGCAGTTCTCCCTACCCTAGCGCACCCCCTACAACACTTTGTTTGCAGTTTGGTGAAGTTCAAAAATTTGAAATTTCTCAAGTCTAGGGTTTCTACCAGCGAAAATGAGTAGCAGTATGAGAGTTGAAGATAGATTGGATGGAGCAAATAACTTCAGATCCTGGAAGCATAGGGTACTCCTCATTCTAGAAGAAAATGAGTTATTGGATCATGTCAAGCAGGTGCTTCCAGAATTAGAAGAAGACGAAGCCAAAGCAAAGTTCAGGAAGAATGAAGTCAAGGCCAAGAGGATCTTGACAGACTCGATTAAGGATCATCTAATACCAAATGTATCAGAACTAAAGATACCAAAAGAAATGTTTGTTTCCCTAACCAGACTTTATGAAAGCAAGAACACCGGTCAAAAGCTTACTCTAAGGCATCAACTAAAAAACGTGACAATGAACAAGCCAGAAATAGTCTCCAACTATGAGAATCTCGCAGATCAAGGACCAATTAGCAGCTATTGGAGACTCAATGGACAACGCTAAACTTGTGACTACTGCACTCAATGGATTCCCTTCCTCTTGGGACCCATTTGTTCAAGGGATTTGCGCAAGAAGCAAGTTGCCCAAGTTTGACAAGTTATGGTCAGATTGTACCCAAGAAGAATTTAGACTAATATCCAAGTCACAGAAGGCAAATGATGACAAAAATCAAGCTCTTGTTGCTCCTGTGAAGAAAAGGAAAGAAAGAGGAGAACTCAATGCGAAGAAAACTAAAAGACCCCGTTATAAGAAGGATGCGTCAAAAGTCAGATGCTACAATTGCAAGAATATGGGACATTATGTCGTTCAATGTCCTCATGTCCTCATAGAAATGAAAAAGGAAAAAGGAAACATCATGCACATGCAGCAGACACAGAAGAGCCCACGTCCCAGAAGAAAGAAAAAGAGTCAAAGGATGAAGAATTTGTATTTGTTTCAGCACTCACAAGTACTATCACTCAAGGAAGTGATACTTGGCTCGTAGATAGCGGTGCATCCAAACACATGATCGGATTCAGAAGTTCCCTTAACAACTTAATAGAAAAGAGCTCATCTCTTCAAGTGGAACTTGGGGATGATTCTAGACACGCAGTCAAATGAGTTGGAGAAGCCTCCTTTTAACTTGACTCATGTAACCCTATTTCAATTAAAGATGTTTTGTTTGTACAAGGCTTGAAGAAGAATCTTCTTTCTATTTCTGCTTTAGAAGATAAAGGTTTCAGGGTATCCTTTGTGGATGGCCAAGTTATTCTATGGCCCAAGAATTCAAGCATAGATCAAGCTACCGTGATTGGTGTCCGAGAGGGAGGATTGTATAAATTGAAGGGACACCAAGACCAAGCCCTTGTACACAACAGTGTTAGCTCCAATAAGTTATGGCACCGAAGACTTGCTCACATAAATTATAGAGCACTACCAGTATTGAGCAAGATGGTCACAGGTCTACCAGACATTCAAGTAGAACATGATGGAGTATGCAAAGGTTGCACACTTGGCAAGAATACCAAAGGAAGCTTTACTAGCAGTGATAACAGGTCCAAGGAGATCTTGGACATCATACACTCCGATGTATGTGGACAGATGTCGATGCCATCCTTAGGCAACTTTGTATGCTATGTCTTATTCATAGATGACTATTCATGATAGACATGGATCTACTTCCTGAAAGCGAAAGATGAAGTCTTCAACAAGTTTCAAGAATTCAAGGCTTTAGTTGAGAATCTCTCTGGAAGGAAGATTAAAATCTTGAGATCTGATAATGGAGGTGAGTACACCTCAAATGAGTTCAAAGACTTTTGCAAAGAAGCAGGAATTAAGAGGGATTTGACAACTCCCTACAACCCCCAGCAGAGTGGGGTTGCAAAGAGAAAGAACAGATCCATCGTAGAAGCAGCTAAAGCAATGATCCATGACCAAGGCTTACCCATGCACTTATGGGCAGAAGCATCCAATACAGTTGTGTATGTTCAGAACAGAAGTCCTCACAAAATATTGGGGAACAAGACACCTAAAGAAGTGTTCACTGGAAAGAAACCAGAAGTCAATCACTTGAGGATATTTGGTTGTCCAGTGTATATACATGTTCCAAGGGAAAAGAGAACGAAGTTAGAGCCTTCGGGAAAGAAAAGCACCTTCGTTGGATACAGTGAGATTGCAAAGACTTATAGAGTATACATTTATGGACAGAGATAGATTGAGATCAGCCGGGATTGACATTTGATGAAGATGAAACCTTCAGAAGATCAAGGGAGTCTCACATGGATGAGGATCGAGAGGAGCAAGAGGCTCCAAGGGATGCAGACATGGTTGAGTCTACTCTAAAGGAACCCATTTCAGAAGTTCAGAATGAGATGGTAGAGTCAAAGAGACCTGTAGATCCACCCAGAGAAGCTGCAGTCACCAGGAAGAGACCAGCTTGGCTCCGGAACACTTTGCAGGAAGTTGAAGGATACGCAACTCCCAAAGGCTCTTTCAGATAGAGCAAGAGACCACACAAGTTTTCCAACTATGTGGTGTTGATGAGTAAACTTATTGATTCAAAACCTTCCACCTTTGAAGAAGTTGCTAAGCAGCAAGTATGGAAGGATGCCATGATGGAGGAGTACCAATCCATCATTAAGAATGATGTGTGGGAAGTGGTTCTGAGACCAGAAGGGAAGTCAGTAGTGACTTCCAAGTGGATCTACAAGATCAAGCATGTTGCGAACGGCAGCATAGAGAAGTACAAAGTGAGATTCATGGCTAGAGGATTTTCCCAGAAAGAGGGAGAAGACTATGATGAGACGTTTGCTCTAGTAGCAAAATACACTTCCATCAAATCTATTATTGTAATTGCTTCCGCGATGGGATGGAAATTACACCAGATGGATGTCAAGACTGCTTTCTTGAATGGTGTAATTGAGGAAGAAGTGTACATAGAGCAGCCACAAGGGTTTATGATTCATGGGAAGGAGTCTCATGTGTGCAAACTAAAGAAGGCCTTGTACAGACTAAAGCAAGCACCCAGGGCATGGTATGCCAGGATAGAAAGATATCTATTGAGCTTGGGGTTTACCAAGAGTGACGCAAATCCCAACCTTTACTACAAAGTTGAGAATGGTTGTTCGTTGATCTTGGTCCTATATGTGGATGACACGTTTCTAACAGGAGATAAGAAGCTCATAGTTGAGTGAAAGAGGGAGCTCACTTCAGAGTTCGAGATGAAGGATCTAGGTCCAATGCATTATTTCTTGGGATTAGAGGTCTGGCAAAGGCCAGATGAGATTTTCCTTAGCCAAGGAAAATATACTATTGAGATCCTGCAGAAATTCGAGATGATGGACTGCAAGTCCATGGCCACACCTATGATGACGAATCTGAAGCTCTTGAGTGATTCATCTTCAGATTTGGTGGATCCCACGATGTACAGACAGTTGATCGAATCTTTGATGTACCTGGTTAACACCAGGTCTGACATATGTTTTGCAGTAAACACCTTGAGTCAGTACATGGTTGAGCCTAGACATGTACATTGGATAGCAAAAAAACATGTGTTGAGGTACCTACATGGTACAGTTGGATATGGATTGAGATATGTCTTGAATGGAGATGTGAAGCTGCAAGGTTATACAAACTCTGATTGGGCAGGGAGTGCAGTGGATCGGAAAAGCACATCAGGATGTTGCTTCAGTCTGGGATCAGGTATGATCTCATGGGTGAGAGCAGGAAGCAGACGTCAATGGCACTAAGTACAGCAGAGGCAAAGTATATTGCAGACAGTGTTGCAAGTTGTGAAGCAGTGTGGCTTTGGAAGTTGCTTGCAAGGTTATTTGATCTAGTGTTGGAGCCAACTTTGACATATTGCGATAATCAAAGTTGCGTGAAGCTTTCAGAGAATCTTGTCTTTCATGACAAGTCAAAGCATATAGAGATCAAATACCACTACATCCAAGACATGGTGCAAAGAGGAGTTGTGGAGCTCCAGTACATATCCACAGATAAGCAAACAGCAGACATTCTCACCAAACCTCTGTCTAGAGTGAAGTATGAGTGCTTCAGAGACAAGCTTGGAGTGATGCAGAATGTCCACCCTCGTTGAGAGGGAGGTGTGGTGTTTCTCCTCTAGCCAGTTAAACCCTTTGGCCAAGGGTTTCCTAGATCAATCATATGAGGTGACTGAGGGAGTAATGCACAGTTAGGTACAAGTCTTGCCTACGCCATGCGAGATGGCTAGGTGTGAATAAGGCTACTGGGAGAGGAAAAACATCACAGCATAGTCATGAAACTATGGCAGTAGTTGTGTGCTACTAGACAGCATGCTAGTATTTGTGTGCTACTAGTTGATTGCTACGTAGTCATGAGACTATGGCAGTAGTTGTGTTCTACTGGACAGCATGCTAGTAGTTGTGTGCTACTAGTTGATTGCTACGTAGTTGTGAGACTATGGCGGTGGTTGTGTACCACTGGACAGTAGTTGTGTACTACTTTGGCAGTGGTTGTGTACCACTGGACAGTAGTTGTGTACTACTATGACAGTAGTTGTGTACTACTATGATATAGCAGCAATTGTGTACTATTTGATGGCATTGTAGTAGTTGTGTGCTACTAGTTGATTGCCATGTAGTCATGGAAACTACTAGACTGCCTGGAAGTAGCTGTGTGCTACTGATTGATTGCAACATAGTCATAGAGACTATGGCAGAGGATGGAGCTACCGATGCCATGGTAGTAGTTGTGTGCTACTAGTTGATTACAGAGTAGTCAGTGGACTACTAGATGAAGACATCATGGAAAGATACCTCCCTAGATAAGAGGGAGTGTTGATGTTTTGGTAGCTACGAAAGTTATTTTCCTCCTAGACAACCTTTCTTAGATGAAGAGAAGATTCTGGAAGACAAACGAAGACCATTGAACAGTGGAAGAACACCCCAAAAGAGAAGTCGGCCCACCGGAGAAGAATAAAGTAAAGTTGGAACCTCCAAGAAGAGAAGTCGGCCCACAGAGAAAAGATAAAGGGGAAATAGAATTTCCCAAAGAAGAAGTCGGCCCAGCTAAAGTGACAGGAAGACTATAAATAACGAGACGTCTTGCTCATTTGGTCTCACTCACTCATTCATCACTCACTCAAGGAGAAGGCGCTAGTCTAAGGCAAGGAAGGAAGACGCAGCACTGCACTTTGGAGATTCTTGGTTGGTTATTCTTGGTGGTGGTTTTCTCTTGTGCGCTCCCCCTCTAAGTGGTGCACTACTTCTATATAGTGTTGTTGTTGTAGCTTTGTGGTGTTGTTGTTGCAGCTGCCTGGTTTACTTTGTGCGCTAGCCTTGTGCTAGGATTCTTCATTATCTGTTTTCTCTTTGGAGCTAGTTCATGGTTGGATTATTTGGACGAAATCTATCTAAGAAAGGTTGGCTGGGTTTTTTCCCCCATTTGGGGTTTTCCTAGGATAAACTCTTGTGTTCTCTTGTTCTTGTTTATGTTGCTTATAGTTCAGTACATGATATAACTGTTAAAGTAAAAGATCTAAGAACACTGGTAACTCTACTGCTCTATAAATAAAGAAAATCTAACACCAAGGGGTTCCACATTCCTAATAATCCAAGCCATTTTATTATTAATGTTTACCTCCTTTGAATCATCAAACCCATCATTGAATACATGTAAAAGGTTGGTGGGCAAAGTCATCTCACCAATTTATGACAGCATGAGCTAAGTACAACCACTTTTTGGGAAATGTGGGAGTCAAAGCATACATGAGAAAAAAAGAAATTTGAGTGGGTATTGAGAGGAGTTTTTTAGAAGCAGATTTTTGGACAGCAAGAAGTGAGCTTGGTGCTAGAAAGAGCACCAACCATGTTGTTTATGAAAGCAACCATGAGAGGGTTGGGTTTATGCCAAGAATCAGACTGCATGCTTGTAATCGATATTTCTTGCTAAGGAAATTGCTCAAGAGCATGTGGATGGGCTGTTGTGAGCACTCCTATAATCGCTGAGAATTCCTAGAGTCCCCAGCTGTGAAATTTCCTGGACAACCTTGTGTTGGAGCCCTAGAGGGAAGTGGGATAGCCTAAGGGACTGTGTGGTAGAGAAGGGGATCACATTCCTTGGGTTGTGCAAGTTGAGGGGAAAGAGAGCTGACGGATTGGAATTGTTGTAGGAGTTATAAATCTAGGTTTTGGGCTATGAGTTGACAGTGTGGCCAGCCATGAGAGCCAGACCTCCTTGTGGATTCATAGCTCCAACTCGGGGATGGCTTGTTGTTGAGAGAAATGGAAGTGGAACAACAAGCCTACGAATGGAAGGAACATCCTTCGTACGTAGCAAATTGCTAAAATTAGCACATGAGATAAGTGTTCTCTGTCATTGTCTTTATTCTCTATTAAATGATGTGTTTTAGTGCTACGTTTTACTCAATATTTTATGTGTTTGAATGTTGCTTTGTTTGAGATAAAATCTACATTCACGTTTTTAAATTATTGATAACACTGTCAACATTTTTAATCTTTTTGCACACATTCATATTAATGGGTATCAGAGTATATTTTTATTTTGTCAGGTAGCAAGTCGGTTACAAATGGTATTAGATCTAGACTAGGGGTATGGGTCTGTTACACTAGATCCATCTTAACTCCAAATCTACCAAGTGTCAAGAGGGGTCAAATCCCTCAAGGTGCAAACCTTTCCTCAAGTTTTGCACTCCAAAAAAAGGTTTGCGCGTTGAGGGATTTGATCCCTCTCCACACTTGGTAGAACTATAGTTAAGATGGATCTAGGCTGGTTTAGTTTTTATTTAATTTTTTTGTTGTTGTCATGTATCATTATGTGACATCTCCCAAGTCCCCCATACAAGGCTATAGCGCGCCTCTTGGTGCAATCATGATCTTGGTTTTCCAAATATTTAGTATCAATTGTCTAAAAGATCACAGACCAATCCAAAGCATTAAGTTGCCTTTGTAACCCCTTTGTAGTGGGCGCCAACAATACTATATCATCTGCAAAATAAAAGGAGTGAAATCAGAATCTGATAAAAGTAGGCAACAATCCTTGGTCTGTGTATGAGGCTATGAGCCTTGATTAATTACTCTAGCTCACTAATTGTAGATGCCAAAATTGGGTGGGAGAAAGAGGACACCCCTGTTTGACACCAATAGTACTCTTGATATGCCTAGAAAACCCATACGATGTACGGAAAATGATTACCGCTCTCTCATAAAGCCACATCACAGCAGAAATAAGAATGTCAAGTACTCCAAGGACATGAAACCACTCAATGTGAGAGACGTATTGGTTGCAGCATTGATGATAAAAGTCTATTTATTACTTTCTCACCACCGTCTTTATGAATGCGTGCACACCAAACTTCTACATCCTTGCATTAATTAATAATTTAATATTCAGCATTCTATTGAACCTACTCCCAATTACCCTCTGCCTAATTAATCTCCATATCAGACGTCTTTACTCAAAGATGCAGGAATGGAAAGGCAATTAACCAAACCCCTTGAGGGGAAAAATTAAAAATTCAACCCAACTCTTCACTGTGCAAGTCTCCAGCACTATTGGTGCCCAAAAAAAAGGGGAAAAGGAGGTTATGTATCGATTACTGAGCTCTCACTAAATTACAGTTAAAAACCATTACCCCCTTCCTTGCATAGATGGTCCCTCGGTCAGCTCAAGGGTGTACACTACTTCACAAAGGTTGACTTAAACTCGGGTTATTATCAAATCCAGATGGACTAGCTGATGTTTGGAAAACAACATTAAAAGCAAAATATGGATTGTATGGATAGTACTGGAACTACTGGTTGGTCATAACGTTTGAGTTGACCAATGCACCTACAGTCTATAACATTCATGAGATATATTAACATCTTCCAATCTCATCTTGGTAAGTTTTTAGTTGCTTATCTTAAGGACACTTTGGTTTACAGTCAGACTTGGGAAGATCATCTCCATCAAGTGCAATTTGTTTTAGAGCTCCTTTGACAAAATCGACTTCAAGCTGTGATGAATAAGTATTTCTTTGGACAAGAGTCCATAGCTATCTGGATTTAAACATTGACTCACAGGGAGTGGACATAAATCCTGAAAAAATAGAGGTGTTGAAGAACTGCCCGACACCAAAGAGAGCCACCGAACTGAAGAGGTTTCTTGGCAGTATGAATTTCTACTATAAATTCATACAGCTTTTCCTCTTAGCCAATTGACAGCAGCCAAAAGAACTTTTGAGTGGAGACATGCCGCAGTAATTTAATAAATTAAAAGATGCTTTATATTCTCAACCAGTATTGGCATTACCAGATTTTCAACAAGCTTTTGAAATGCGGGCTCTGATCAGTTTGGTACTTTGGTGTTCGGAGTTCCCTTATTGGCATCTTTAACATTTGGTGCAGCCATAAATGATGTACATATGTATATTAAGGGAAAATTTATGGTTTTAGCAAGTATCCATCATCTCTTTAGCTGCAGGCCTCTACCTATCCACAGCCATAAACGATGTACATATGTATATTAAGGGAAAATTTATGGTTTTAGCAAGTATCCATCATCTCTT
>ML780420.1:0-23334 GCA_009831015.1 Picea engelmannii | reverse complement strand
AAGAAGGGTCTTTTGCCATGGCACTGACTGTTTGGTCCCAGACCACATACCCCAGGAGTGCACTGGGGGCCCTAGATCTCGTCTAGGGTCTTAGCCATCCTCCAGGAGAATGGCTCTCGCTGCTGCATATAAAATTTAACACTTCCCACGAGATAAGGTGCAACCCTACAAACAGATCATCCTAATGCCCGGACTAGGGGAAAGGGACAGATGAGCGGGAGATAAGATGAAAAAGTGATGATATGATGGGAGCGGACAATGGCTCTTCAGAAATCCCCCAGTGGCAAACCAAAACCTATGGGTACAGGCTTGCTAGGACACCTTGTCAATCCCCCCAATCATGGTCAAGTGGGTTAATGTAAGATCCAAGCAGTCGTCAGAGATAAAAGGAGTAAGATGCATATATCTAAAGGTTATAATGATCAAAAGTGACACATACCATGATACCTGGACCAATTACCTCATGGAGCAAGAGCCTTCTCTGATACAAGACCAGGCCAATGGTGATGGATGTTGCTGCTGCTGACAAGACGAATCTGATAAAAGAAGAGAAGGATGGGCCCTCCAGGGCCATGCTCAGGTCAATCCTGCTCTCGATACTCCATGTCTAGGACCTATGGGCCTTGAGACATGATCTCCTAGTTATCCCTAGAAATCGGGGATAACAAACATAAATGAAGAGCCTATGGAATCCGTAGATCAAAGACAAACAATAGATATGAGGCAAGATCAATACCCCAATCCTTAGGAGAAGGCTACAGGCATGTTACACTACAGTGTCCTAAGGAGAAATTGGCCATCTATCGTACCCTCTGAAGGTAGACGATAAGCTTGAAGGTTATCTAACGAGGAAGTAGATATTCACCCAACTCTGCCTATAAAATACACTAAGGAACACTGCGCTTCCACCAAATAAGACATTGAAGCATGATAGTTTGAACCCTCTAAATGCAAAACCGCTCTATAATATGTATAACCAAGGCTAGCGGCCCAAATCTCAAATCCATATATAACAGTAGCCTTGGTGAGTACTCAAAAGAGCTTCGTCTTAGATGCCATGTCCTAGAAATAGAGTTGGAAGCATTGTGTCTCAAGCATGGCCAAGGAATCATACCCCTTATATACCCATAGTTGGGATGCAAGTTTCAAACTGAAGGTAGTATTCATAAGTTGCATCCTTGAGTATAAGAGGTGGTTAGCCCCAAAAAGAAAATATGTACTTAGAGAGGGCCTCTTTAGTTGTATTAAAGACCAGCCTAGATGTAACATCCCCAGTTTTAATCCCCATGAATTATAATGTAAATGTACATAAACTAAATAGGTTGGTGAGCCAATATGTTTTGGGCCAAAGAGCCTGTACTAATCAATATGGTCGAGAGTCGAGCTAAATAATAAATAATAAATAAAGCATTGGTTGCGATATGAGAGGGATGGCAACGTTGGGGGGCTATGATTCCACAAGAGAGGGGGGGATAAAGGGGGTCCAAGAGGTTCCACATTCCTAATAATCCAAGCCATTTTAATATTAATGTTTACCTCCTTTGAATTATCAAACCTGTCACTAAATACATATAAGAGGTTGGTGGGCAAAGTCATCTCCCCAACTTATGATAGCATGGGTTGAGTACAACTACTTTTTGGGAAATGTGAGGGTCAAAGCATGCATGAGAAAAAAGGAAATTCAAGTGGGTGTTGAGGGGAGTTATTTAGAAGTAGATTTTTGGACAGCTAGAAGAGAGCTTCACGTGGGAAAGAGCACCACCCATGCTGTGTATGAGAGAAATCATGAGGGTTGGGTTTATGCCAAGAATCAGACTGCATACTTGTAAGTGATATTTCCTACTGAAAAAAAATTGTTCAAGAGCCTATGGGTGGGCTGCTGCGAGCACTCCTATAACAGGTGAGAATTCCTAGAGTCTCCAACTATGATATTTCCTAGCCAAACTTGTGTTGGAGCCCTGGAAAGAAGTGGGAGAGCCTGAGGGACTGCTGGCAGAGAAGGGGATCCCATTCCTTGGGTTGTGCAGGTTGAGGGGAAAGAGAGTTGATGGATTGAAATTGTTGTTGGAGTTAGAAATCTAGGTTTTGGACTATGAGTGGACAATGTGGCCAGCCATGAGAGCCAGACCTCCCTGTGGATTCATAGCCCCAGCTCGGGGGTGGCTTGTTATTGAGAGAAATGGAACAGCAAGCCTACGGTTGGGAGGATCGTCCTTCATACGTAGCCAGTTGCTGAAATTCACGCATGAAATAAGTGTTCTCTGTCATTGTCTTTATTCTCTATTAAATGATGTGTTTTAATGCTATGTTTTACTTAGTATTTTGTGTTTGAATGTTGCTCTGTTTGAGATAAAATCTACATTCACGTTTTTAAATTATTGATAGCAGTGTGAGCATTTTAAATCTTGCTACACACATTCATATTAATGGGTATCAGAGTATATTTTTTTTTGATGGGTAACAGGTCAGTTACAGATGGTATCAAAGCTAGACTAGGGGTGTGGATCTGTTACAGATGGTATCAGAGCTTGGGTTGTAGCAGCGAGCCTGTAAGGGTCTGCTACAGAATAGCAAGGTTGTTATCTGTGTGGTGTTGGGTGAAAATCGAGTTCTCCCAATAGAAGGAATTGGGGTCGAAACCCCCCCCCCCCAAATTTCAATTTGTGTTGGGGTTATCTATTGCAGAGCTCGATTTGGCCATTAAGTGGTCAAACTTGGCTCAAAGAACCGATTTTGTGGGTTCCACAACAATCGTGAGCCCGAAATGCGGAAAAATGGCTAAGTGTCGAAAACACGGGAATTTTCGTCGATGCAGTGCATATCGCACAAAAATAATATTTTTTATGGGCGATAAAAAGAATATTTCCAAAGATCATTTTTGTCAGCGATACAGTGTGAATTGCCCAAGATAAATTTTCGGTGCGATACGGTTTTATCACCAGAAGAAAAGAAGGGGGACTTGGAAAAATTTGGGAAAAAGGCACGTATTAGCCAAAAGATAAATTTTCGGTGCAATACGTCAGCCAAAAGATAAATTTCGAGTGTGATAAAGAAGGGGAAAAGATTCCCTTATCGCATCAAAAGAAAATGAAAGATGATGAAACGGTGAAGGAAAGATAAATTTTTGGAGCGATACACTGCCCAAAAGATAAATTGTTGGGGCGATATATTGTGGAAAAAATAAATCTTCAGCACGATAAAGAAAATATTTCAGAGCGGTAAAGAAGAAAAGAGAGTAGCGATACGCCGCTCAAAGAAAAAAAACTTTGGCACGATAAAGATCCTAAGACTTGGACAAATTTGGAAAAAGACATATATCGCCAAAAGAAAATATTTTTGGCACAATACGTCAGCCCAAAAGAAAATAAAAGAGGGAAAAACGACGAAGGAAAAAATAAATTTTTGGCACGATACGTCGCCCAAAAGATAAATCACTAGAGCGATACACCGCTCAAAAGATAAATTGTTGGGGCGAAATGGAGGAAGGATAAATTTTGGAAGCGATATGTCATGTGAAAAGAAAGATTCCAAAAGCAATAAAGCAAGGGCAGAAGGAAGCCTTGTCGCGGAGGAAGAAAATAAAAATCAATGACACACCGCAATAAGATAATTTTCGGGCGCGAAATGCCACCTAGAGGAAAGATTTTGGGAGGCAATAAGAGAAGAGAAGAGGAAAAGAGAAGAGAAGAAGAGGAGAAAAGAAGAGAAGAGGAGAAAAATTGTTGCATTGGTTTTTGAGACGAGGGAACGACAGGGACAGGGGGACACATCCCCAGGACGACTAGAGCGCACCCCCAAATTTTTCAAGGGATGGCGAGTTGGGGACGGCAATAATATATATATATATATATATATATATATATTAAAAAATATTAAAATTCACCATAAACATTTGTAGTTGCTTCAAGCTTGTAAGCATAACAAGCTATACTATACAGTATTATGCACAACCCTTACACTTGCCATTTCTGAAAAAGCTCGAACAATTTAAAAAAGGGTCGAGTGACATTCCATTATTCGCTGCTAGACAAGAGCAAAATGCAGTTTAGCTTTAGGAAACTTAAGTGAGAACTGTCTCTATAGCAGTTTTTCTTCCTCATATTAATGAGGATTATGTTAAAACATAAATGGCATTCCCTTCTCAATAGGCTTTGCAGATTTTTATGGCTGTGTTGAAAACCACTATAAAACACTTTGGTTCTGTAAAGAGATTAGATTCATATTTCAGATTAAGAAGGTGATTGAATAGGAATTTATTCAAACATTTAGCACCCAATCGAAGTCACTATTATCTGATTGTTTTCACAATGCTTGAGGTTCGGATGGTGGAAGCACTATAATTTAATGACTCCTGGAAACCCATGTACAATATTTAAAAGCTAAGATGACCAGAAAAATGAGAAAAACAAGAGCAGTAACCACAAGGATCAACCTTTTGAAATGTTGCATTTCTTGTTTTTTTGCCATGGAAGCTTTGCTTGTTGTAACCTTGTTGCTGAAAATACAATATTTAAATCACCAAAAACCCAAATCGAAGCCCATCATACAAAACCCATGTTTTGACTTGCAATTTTTACAACAGATTTAGATTCAATGCAATACAAAAATAATGGATGGGAAAAATGATCTTATTTTCCAATCAATTTCCATGATTGTCAAGACTGAAGATATATGCCTGGAATATCCCCAAAATCTGCCTAGAAAATCCCTGAAATCTGCCCAAAACATCCTCGAAATTTGTTCGGAACGTCCCTGAAATCTGTCTGGAATGTCTTGGGGACGACCAGCAAGTCCCCAATGGAGTCCCCAACAATTTGGGTAAGTTTCCTAAGGGTCCCCAAGTCCCCGGAACGCGGAAACGGCGGGTAAGCATGTTTTTTTTGGGGGGACGGGTCCCTGTGCAACATAGGAGAAAAGAAAAGGAGAAAGTTGGAAAAGACGAAATACTTGTTTTGGCCATAACATGAGTAGGTTAACTCAAAACCAGATGAAATTTAAAGGGTATGTCTGCAATGAGGAAGGCTACAAAAGTGCCAAGGAGGGCCAATGGCAAATTCAACTTCAATTTTACGAAAAACGCAAATTAGTGGTTTTTGAAGAACGGGGTGGTGCTTAGTGACAGGGACATGGATGAAGATGAAATTTTTACAAGGAGTCCAAAATAACCAATTGGGCTTCTAACCAAATTCCAAAGGGTTTGGAGTGGAGGTGCCAAAACAAGGCCAAATCCACTATTTCGGGCCAATTTTGGGGATTTTTGAGATCTTCAAAGGAGAAAAAGGGACCCCAGATCACAAATCTAGAAAAAATTATTTACTCGACATTTTATCTCTGCATCAATCCAAACAACTTTGCCTTGGAGAAGTTTTTCCAGATCTTCTAAGTTTGGGAAATAGCAATTTTCACTAATTCTAAGTCTGGAGAAAATGCAAAAGGGACAAAATTGGAAAATCCAGATTGATGCAGAAGTTGAATGAAGCATTAGATCCTAAATCTAAAAGTTGATGTGTATTCACAATTAGTAATACTATCAGCGCCTGATATTAAAGTTTTTTTGGTTCTCACCAGATTTCTTTTTACAAGTGACAGAAAATAGTCTCTGAAAATAATTGTATCAATGAAACAAGTGCAAAAAGGGGTGAAACTGTTGATTTTAGAGAGCCATAAATTTCGGCTCGAAAACCAAATTGAAGCATGAGTATAGCCATTGGAAAGGTAATCCAAAGGAAAACATGACCAAAGGTTTAAGTTCTCCAAGGAAGCATCTGGTTGTTTCATAGAGCTGCATGAAAAAGGACAATTGGACTCTGTGAACCGTGCAATGGCTTAATATGAAAGATTTCCAAAACAATGTCAAATCTAGAAAAACAATTTCAGATGATAGAGGTACATGCCATATAAAAGTATTAGGTAAGGAAGATTGCAGATGCTCATGATGGCACCTATGTAATGGTCTGGAAACACATTTGGGAGAGTAACAGCCTAGCAATGGAAAGGGGGTTTGGTTTTAATAACAGGGTATTGTTGATGAGCAGGGGAACACTCAAGGATGAGTGTTATGTCAAGGCTTATTAACAAGATGATTAGATGCTATGAATGAAGATTGTGTGGGTCTATTGCAAAACATAATTCCAAGGTCCAATGGACATAGAAGCAAGGTGGAGCTTGTAGAGTTGGTTGAGACAATAAAGAGCCTGTAAAGGGAAGTGCAAAGCTACAAAGTGTTGATGTTTTGTAGCTTCGGGAGGTATTCCCACAAGTGGCCTTGGTGTCAGGCATGTGGGAATCTTCGTTGGCACCACATTGGACTTTTCATTTGGTGAAAATCCCTTGAATTGGAGCTTGGGGCTTCATGGGCTTGTGTTGGGGTTTCACACCCACATGGAGGAATAAAGAATTTTAATTTAATGTTGAGTTTAGTGAAGGGCTCCTTAAAGTAAGCTAAGGGATTCTAAACTCACTTTGGACTCCTATAAAAGGAGAGGAGAGATTGTGACATTATGGAGTCAGCATAAGTGAGTGAGCACTTGTGCTAGGGAGCTTGGTGATTTCAGCAAGGGAAATTCTGCAATTTTGGCAAATCTGGCCTAAGGTTTCTTGGACATTTTGTTTCTTTGTTTTCATCCAAGAGAGAGGTCACACGTGTAAGAGGATAGCCACACATGTGAGGAAGAAGACAAGTTGCACGTGTGAGGAGAAGGTACAGTCACACATGTGGCATGGAACAGGTCTGTACAGTCACACATGTGGCATCGAACAGGTCTGTACAGTCACACGTGTGGCAATGGTACAGCAAGAAAAGCAGGGTCGCACGTGTGAGTGCAGACAGGCCACACGTGTGAGGATTTTTTGGGTAGGTGACAGTCCATACAAGCTGACATCAACAGTTCGTACAGTCCGTACAGCTGACGTTAGTAGGCCTTACAGATGACATCAATAGATTTGTAAGTTGGGAATTTTTCTAGGGATTTTCCTGAATTTGGTTTTGCTAATTTTGTTGATTTTGAGAGGACTGATTTTGTCCTTAGATTTGGTAATTTTGTGAATTGTTAGGAGCGTTGATTTTGCCCTCGAAAAATTATGAATTTAAAAGTTTACAGAATAGAAATTTTGTGTCTCATGTGCATGGACATTTTCTCTCTAATCTTTATGTTTCCGCTGCTGTAATTTTCTGTCATAATTTCAGTGTAAAATTATTCAGTGATAATAGCCCTAGGGTTCACTGTTTGGGTCACTTGGAAGTAATTTTCAGATCTGAAATTAGATGCATAAAAAAATCGACATGGTATTAGAGCTGAGGCTTTGAAGAGATTTGTTGGAAAGGGCAAAAAATTTTCGGGCTTGGAAGGCCAGGATCCTCCTTCTCTTGTAGGAGAATGATCTCAAAGAGTATGTTGAGGGTGTGGTTCCAAGTCCTACCGATCCATAGGAATTTGTAGCTCATAAGAAGGAGGTGAAGGCCAAGAAGGAATTGTTGGATTCCGTGAAGGATCATTTAATTCCTCATATTTTTGAGAAGAAGACAGCTAAAGATATGTATGATGCTTTGGTGGGCTTATTAATACCAAAGCAGGAATGTAGGCCAGAAATTGATTTTGAAGCACCAGCTCCAAGCTATTGAGATGTCCAGTTCAGACACACTTGCTAGCAACCTCATGAGGATCACTCAGATCCGTGATCAGCTTGCAGCCATTGGTGAGGCAATCGATGATACTGAGTTGGTGAATGTGGCAATGAGTGGTCTTCTCAGGTCTTGGGAACCATTTGTGCAAGGGATCTGTGCACGAGAGAAGTTGTCAGATTTTGACAGACTATGGACCGATTGCATCCAGGAGGAGGCTCAGTTAGAGTCCAGGAATGGCAAGCAGAAAGGCAGCAGTGATGAGAACCAAGCCCTGGTTGCTCATACCAGGAAAGGCAGAAAAGGTGGTTCTCTAGAGAGAGAGCCATCTCCAGAGCCGAGAAGGAAGAAGGACCTTAGCAAGGTCAAGTGTTTTTCTTGTCATGAGTATGGTCATTATGCTTCACAATGTCCACAACAGAGCAGAGGGGGAAGGAAGCAGTAGGCATCAACGACAAAGGTTGATGAGATTGTAAACAGGCTTCAAAGGGAGTTCCTATTAGTCTCTACTCTCTCTGGTATGGTTTTCGGTAGTGGGATTGGTTGGTGGATAGTGGAGCCTCGTGTCATATGATAGGAGCACGAGAATTGTTTGAGAACTTCACAGAGATTGACTCAGATATGTGCGTGGAGCTTGGTATGAGGACCAGGCATGCAGTACAGGGATTTGGAACAATATGATTCCAGTTGGAGTCAGGAGATGTGTTGAGGGTGACAAATGTGCTATGGATGCCAGAACTCAGAAGGACTGTGCTCTCAATCTCAGCGATTGAAGAGAAGGGATATGTTGTTTTGTTCCTGGATGGACAGGTGTTATTCATGCCCAAAGGATCTAGCTCCAACATTGCAGTGGTTCTTGGAGTTAGAGAGAGCAACCTGTATAGGCTGAAGGGCCAGCCTATGAGAGCTATGGCCAGCAGTAGCAGAATGATAGAGGACAGGGAGTAGGTAGCTCCAAAAGTTGTGTAGGCTCAGAGGGAGAGTCAACCATTCAAAGGGAGACAACCTTTGGGTGGGAGAGAGGCGTCTTCCAAGACTGTCCGGAAGGTGTCATGGGTTGAGGAAGCCAAGCAAGAAGCTCAGAAGCGAGAGACTTCTAAGAGCAATGTGTCTTCCAAGGAGGAACCATACCATACAGCAAGACTTGCTTCAATGATAGAGGGAGCAGCCAATCAGGAGGATTGGAGTGCAGTTGTGGTAGCAGATCCAGTGCAGGAGGCAAAGCTACTTCCAGTATTGGAGACAGAGATACTTCTAGGTGATGGAAGATGGAATACCTTCCTCGCTAAGAGGGAGTGTTGATGTTTTTTAGTTTCGACAAGTATTCCCACAAGGGCCCTTGGTGTCGAGCATGTGGGAATCTTCGTTGGCACCACATTGGACTTTTTATTTGGTGAAAACCCCTTTGGATTAGAGCTTGGGGATTCATGAGCTTGTTGATGGGCTTTGGGGGTTGTGTTTGGGTTTCACACCCACATGGAGGAATAAAGAATTCCAATTTAATGTTGAGTTTAGTGAAGGGCTCCTTAGAGTAAGCTACGGGATTCTAAACTCACTTTGGACTCCTATAAAAGGAGAGGAGAGATTGTGACATCTCATTATGACATTATGGAGTTAGCATAAGTGAGTGAGCACTTGTGCTAGGTAGCTTGGTGATTTCAGTAAGGGAAATTCTGTAATTTTGGCGAATCTGGCCTAGGGTTTCTTGGACATTTTGTTTTTCTATTTTCAACCAAGAGAGAGGTCACACGTGTGAGAGGATAGCCACACATGTGAGGAAGAAGACAGGTCGCACGTGTGAAGAGAAGGTACAGTCACACGTGTGGTACGGAACAGATCCGTACAGTCACACATGTGACAGTCGTACAGTAGGAAAAGCAGGGCCACATGTGTGAGGGCAGGCAAGCCCCACGTGTGAGGACTTTTTGGGCAGGTGACAATCTGTACAGGCTAACTTCAGCAGTCCGTATAGGCTAACATCGACAATTCGTACAGTCTGTATGGTTGACGTCAGTAGGTCGTACAGGTGACATCAACAAATTTGTAAGTTGGGAATTTTTCCTGGGATTTTGTTGAATTCGGTTTTGGTGATTTTGTTGATTTTGAGAGGACTGATTTTGTCCTCAGATTTGGTAATTTTGTGAGTTGCTGGAAGGGCTAATTTTGCCCTTAGAAAATTCTGAATTTTAAAGTTTACAGAACGCTAATTTTGTGTCTCATGTGCATGGACATTTTCTCTCTGATCTTTATGTTTTTGCTGCTATAATTTTTGTCATAATTTCAGTGTAAAATTATTCAGTGATAACAGCCCTAGGGTTTACTATTTGGGTCACTTGGAAGTAGTTTTTAGATCTGAAATTAGATGCATAAAAAAATTGACATAGAGCAGGAAATTAAAAGTTGGTAAGGGCTCAGGGAGAGCAGGGCCAAATTAATACTCAACTGCTACAGATTTTGAATGACTTGCAAAGACAAATCAACAAAAATTCTCGCATAAAACATGAAGCCAATAGGTGAAGAATGGCATTAATAAGCAAAGGAAGGTAAGGTAAGCCTCCTTAGCCTTGAAGGTAGAAAAGTAATGATGGTTGCAAAGCATGTTGCAATAGGAACCCCTAGGGACCTATCAAGGTAATGTGTGAATCATAGGGATGGGCAAATCATTTATGGGGACCAGTAATAAAGAACTTAGAAGAGTTGCTAGCTATGAATTAGCAACTATGACTGAAATATTCAAAACAAGAAATCCACTTCTATTATCAGAGTGTGCAATGGAAGCATGGTACAAGTACAAAGAACTCAAAGGACGAAATAAGGAAGGTTCATTCACTTTGAAGATGCCAATGGAGGAATACAGCATTCCATGGGGAGCAGATTGGTCTTGAGTGGACAGAACAAGCTCCACGGGGAATTACTCGATGAAGTGAAGAGAAATATTCAAAAGATTGAGCCAAGCCTATTAGTATTGGCATTGTTGCAGAGGGGATGGAATGATATAAAATACATCATTCCAATGTGTTGAAAGGATTCCGGCAAAATAAAGTTGGGACATGATTGCCTAAGTAGAGGCAGCTACCAATAGTACATTATTGGTTGGAATTGCAAGATGGTCGAGTGGGACTTGGTTGGAAAATGTTCAGATCAGGGAGCAACAATGTACAAATGAGAGCAGGGGGCAACAAGGATTTAGAGGAATGCAAGGACAACGGCCTATAGCGGAAAATATGGAACAAATATGCACTGGAAATCATACTAGAAGTGATGCAGAATGCATATAGGAAAGATATAATGCATGTGCACTAGCAAGCATGTTGTGAAATGAATGCTCGGTGCATATAGACATGCATTAGTGCATGTGAGAATGCTTGGACATACATATGGCATGCTTGTAGACTGAGAGTAGTCTATTGTTATATATGAAATAATGTTGTTATTATGATTGAAAGTTATTAATGATGGATTGTGTATCCAGGAAAGGTTTATAGCATGACTGAAGATGTTGATGATGTTGTCACCGCATATGACAACCATTCATATAAAAACAATGGGGATGGTAAAAATGTTGATCAAGATTCAAGAGGTTGGTGAAGGGAGCCTGCGAGCTTCTACAAGATACCAGCTAATCAGGTAGCATCAAGTAATTGATAACCACCATGCAAGTATGCATTTGGTTGCATATGATTCTCAAATGCTAAAGGAAATTGAGATAAGAGTTCCCTCGATCAAAATTGAATATTCGAAGTGATATGCATTATGAGCATGACACTCCATTAGATGTGGAAAAGGCAAAGGGCCTTGAATATGTAAAGCTTATTTAATGCTTGAATAACATCACATGAAATTTAATGGCATTTATGTTATATTAGTTATGAGTTCATAACCGAGGCAGGGTAAGAGATATACTCCTGTTATAGAAATGGATGCTACCAAAGCTAGCCATGTGTGAGGCCATGATGTGGTTGGATAGGAAAGAGCTATAGTGTTCTACAAGTACTCAATGGTCTTCCTACTTATAATTGATGTTGGACTGCAACCTCTTTGCTAACAATGAATAGCACCAAAGGATTATATTCATGGTTTTGTGTTTGGGTTGAAGACGAAGATATCCAAACAATCAAACAATAAATAAGAAGAGGTTGGATGATGCGTTGAGGCATTGGCTAGATCTTCCGACTCACCGTGGCAGAATACATGATATAGATATGTGGTATTTTGGAGTCAATACAAGGATGCATTGCATAGATGTGACCGTGAGTATTGGCACAATTGGTTATTGGTAGAAATGCTTGATTGCATTATGTAATGTTGAGTGTGCTAATAATGTATAAGAAATGATAGTTGCATTTCATTTAATATGATTAACAGTCGAAGGTGATTGAATTATTAGTATGTTATAACTCTGAGATCACTTCGTGAGCTATTGTAAATGTTGCAATAAAAGGATAATGTGCATGAATACTGACAATTTGTTTGGTTGAATGAAAGTTGACAAAGATTGCAGGTAGAATGGTCTTTGAATATGGAAATGGTGTAAGCTCATAAGGAAGATCGATACCTACAGCTGCAAGAGCCAAACATTATAAGAGGGAATCTCATGCTTGGGAAATTTGAATTTTCCTATGAAACATATTTAAAATTAATAAATGGAATTGCTATGATGATGTCTCACGACGACTGTATGTGTGTGATACAGATGAGATGATGGCTATTGAAACTAAAAAGCTTGGGAAGAAGACCATTGTTATGACACTGGAACCCTATGATTGCCATAAGTTATTGGCTACGAACTACTAGTCGAGTTTTGGTAGTGAGTTGGCGCTCTCCTTGCACGTGAAAACCTTGGCAAATGATGGATCGCCCAAGGTACTACATAGCAATGAAGGGGATTAATGAGCCTGGACAGTGGAGGGTGAGTATAGCAAGGAAGAGGCAACTTAAGAATGCACATGGCATGGTGGCTGGAATCATGAGGTTGAGTCTGAAAGGACAATGAGTTGAATTCTTGTCTGTGGCAACTTTGTGAAATAGAGCAACAACTACACAGATAAGTATTGGATTATGTTGCAAACTTATTTTCGAATACAAGATTACATTTTGGAGTTGAGAACTCTTGTGAATAAGAAAATTTTTATATGATAATGGCTATAACATGTATGTTTTCATGATGGTTGTATAGTACCAGTTGAAGAATGGAGACATGAACCAAGTACATGGAAAGAAGAGCAGCAGAAGGAAGTGAAGCTCAAGAACAAAGGCATGGAAAAAGGAAAGTACAGTGGACTTGTTACCACTAAGAAGAAGCAAAGTGGAAGCTGGAAGATGCAATACAGGAGGCATACCCATAGTTGTTTTGAAAGTTTGGAGGCTCCATTATTGCAGTTGGAGTTTTTGGAGCCACAACACGGAGACTTCATGTCCAACCTTGTGTTGGAGCCCTAGAAGGGAAGTGGGACAGCCTAGGAGACTGCAGTGTAGAGAAGGGGGTACACTTCCTTGGGTTGTGCAAGTTGAGAGGAATGAGAGATTGTTGGTTGGAATTGTTGTAAGAGTCAACAAATTGTGAAAGTATAGTAGTTGGAGTTCCTGGAGCCGCAACTCTAAGACTTCTTGTTCAGTCTGTACTAGAGCCCTGGAGGGGATGAGGGTTGTCTGAAGGATTGTGGTGCAAAAAGGAAATCCCATTCCTTGGGTTGTGCAGGCTGAGGGGAATGAGAGATTAATAATTGGAATTGCTACGAGACTCGTCAAATTATGAAAGTAATGCAATTGGAATTCCTGGAGCCACAACTCCAAGGCTTCTCGATCGGTTTGTGTTGGAGCCCTAAAAGGAAAGTGGTACAGCCTAAGGGACTACAAAGAACAAAAGGAGGTACACTTCCTTGGGTTGTGCAGACTAAGGGGAATGAGAGATTGTTGGTTGGAATTACTACAAGAGTCGTTGCATGTTTTGGGCCGGACAGCCTAGCATTGTAATATGTACGTACACATGTATAATGATGTGCACTAAAGGAAGTGCAAAAATAAGGGGGAGGGGATTGTAACATCCCCAGTTTTAATCCCCGTGAATTATAATGTAAATGTACATAAATTAAATAGGTTAGTGTGCCAGTATGTTTTGGGCCAGAGAACTTGTACTGATCAATATCGCCAAGGGCCAAACTATGTATATTGTACATTGAAATTATAAATAAAATAAATAAATCGTTGGCTGCGATACGAGAGGGATGACAATGTTGGGGGGCTATGATTCCACAAGAGAAGGGAGGCTAAAGCGGGTCCAAGTGTTGATGTTTTGGTAGCTACGGAAGGTATTTTCCTCCTAGACAACCTTTCTTAGATGAAGAGAAGATTCTAGAAGACAAACGAAGACCATTGAATAGTGGAAGAACACCCCGGAAGAGAAGTCGGCCCACCGGAGAAGAATAAAGTAAAGTTGGAACCTCCAAGAAGAGAAGTCGGCCCACAAAGAAAAGATAAAGGGGAAATAGAATTTCCCAAAGAAGAAGTCGGCCCAGCTAAAGTGACAAGAAGACTATAAATAAGGAGACATCTTGGTCATTTGGTCTCACTCGCTCATTCATCACTCACTCAAGGAGAAGGCACTAGTCTGAGGCAAGGAAGGAAGACGCATCGCTGCACTTTGGAGATTCTTGGTTGGTTATTCTTGGTGGTGGTTTTCTCTTGTGCACTCCCCCCCTAAGTGGTGCGCTACTTCTATATAGTGTATTGTTGCAGCTGCCTGGTTTACTTTGTGCGCTAGCCTTGTGCTAGGGTTCTTCATTATCTATTTGCTCTTTAGAGTTGGTTCATGGTTGGATTATTTGGACGGAATCTATCTAAGAAAGGTTGGTTGGGTTTTTTCACCCATTTGGGGTTTTCCCAGGATAAACTCTTGTGTTCTCTTGTTCTTGTTTATGCTACTTATATTTTAGTACATGATATAACCGTTAAAGTAAAAGAAGATCTAAGAACACTAGTAACTCTATTGCTCTGTAAATAAAGAAAATCTAACATGGTTTCAGAGTCGGTTACCTTCAGAACAGTTTAACCACTGGAAGGAAGATCGGTTGCAGCAGTACCTTACCGTTGCATAGTTATATTTTTTGTCAAGCTCGTTGAGCACTAGTACCAAGGCGTTGAGACTAATTTCACCATAGAGCAGTTCTCCCTACCCTAGCGCACCCCCTACAACACTTTGTTTGCAGTTTGGTGAAGTTCAAAAATTTGAAATTTCTCAAGTCTAGGGTTTCTACCAGCGAAAATGAGTAGCAGTATGAGAGTTGAAGATAGATTGGATGGAGCAAATAACTTCAGATCCTGGAAGCATAGGGTACTCCTCATTCTAGAAGAAAATGAGTTATTGGATCATGTCAAGCAGGTGCTTCCAGAATTAGAAGAAGACGAAGCCAAAGCAAAGTTCAGGAAGAATGAAGTCAAGGCCAAGAGGATCTTGACAGACTCGATTAAGGATCATCTAATACCAAATGTATCAGAACTAAAGATACCAAAAGAAATGTTTGTTTCCCTAACCAGACTTTATGAAAGCAAGAACACCGGTCAAAAGCTTACTCTAAGGCATCAACTAAAAAACGTGACAATGAACAAGCCAGAAATAGTCTCCAACTATGAGAATCTCGCAGATCAAGGACCAATTAGCAGCTATTGGAGACTCAATGGACAACGCTAAACTTGTGACTACTGCACTCAATGGATTCCCTTCCTCTTGGGACCCATTTGTTCAAGGGATTTGCGCAAGAAGCAAGTTGCCCAAGTTTGACAAGTTATGGTCAGATTGTACCCAAGAAGAATTTAGACTAATATCCAAGTCACAGAAGGCAAATGATGACAAAAATCAAGCTCTTGTTGCTCCTGTGAAGAAAAGGAAAGAAAGAGGAGAACTCAATGCGAAGAAAACTAAAAGACCCCGTTATAAGAAGGATGCGTCAAAAGTCAGATGCTACAATTGCAAGAATATGGGACATTATGTCGTTCAATGTCCTCATGTCCTCATAGAAATGAAAAAGGAAAAAGGAAACATCATGCACATGCAGCAGACACAGAAGAGCCCACGTCCCAGAAGAAAGAAAAAGAGTCAAAGGATGAAGAATTTGTATTTGTTTCAGCACTCACAAGTACTATCACTCAAGGAAGTGATACTTGGCTCGTAGATAGCGGTGCATCCAAACACATGATCGGATTCAGAAGTTCCCTTAACAACTTAATAGAAAAGAGCTCATCTCTTCAAGTGGAACTTGGGGATGATTCTAGACACGCAGTCAAATGAGTTGGAGAAGCCTCCTTTTAACTTGACTCATGTAACCCTATTTCAATTAAAGATGTTTTGTTTGTACAAGGCTTGAAGAAGAATCTTCTTTCTATTTCTGCTTTAGAAGATAAAGGTTTCAGGGTATCCTTTGTGGATGGCCAAGTTATTCTATGGCCCAAGAATTCAAGCATAGATCAAGCTACCGTGATTGGTGTCCGAGAGGGAGGATTGTATAAATTGAAGGGACACCAAGACCAAGCCCTTGTACACAACAGTGTTAGCTCCAATAAGTTATGGCACCGAAGACTTGCTCACATAAATTATAGAGCACTACCAGTATTGAGCAAGATGGTCACAGGTCTACCAGACATTCAAGTAGAACATGATGGAGTATGCAAAGGTTGCACACTTGGCAAGAATACCAAAGGAAGCTTTACTAGCAGTGATAACAGGTCCAAGGAGATCTTGGACATCATACACTCCGATGTATGTGGACAGATGTCGATGCCATCCTTAGGCAACTTTGTATGCTATGTCTTATTCATAGATGACTATTCATGATAGACATGGATCTACTTCCTGAAAGCGAAAGATGAAGTCTTCAACAAGTTTCAAGAATTCAAGGCTTTAGTTGAGAATCTCTCTGGAAGGAAGATTAAAATCTTGAGATCTGATAATGGAGGTGAGTACACCTCAAATGAGTTCAAAGACTTTTGCAAAGAAGCAGGAATTAAGAGGGATTTGACAACTCCCTACAACCCCCAGCAGAGTGGGGTTGCAAAGAGAAAGAACAGATCCATCGTAGAAGCAGCTAAAGCAATGATCCATGACCAAGGCTTACCCATGCACTTATGGGCAGAAGCATCCAATACAGTTGTGTATGTTCAGAACAGAAGTCCTCACAAAATATTGGGGAACAAGACACCTAAAGAAGTGTTCACTGGAAAGAAACCAGAAGTCAATCACTTGAGGATATTTGGTTGTCCAGTGTATATACATGTTCCAAGGGAAAAGAGAACGAAGTTAGAGCCTTCGGGAAAGAAAAGCACCTTCGTTGGATACAGTGAGATTGCAAAGACTTATAGAGTATACATTTATGGACAGAGATAGATTGAGATCAGCCGGGATTGACATTTGATGAAGATGAAACCTTCAGAAGATCAAGGGAGTCTCACATGGATGAGGATCGAGAGGAGCAAGAGGCTCCAAGGGATGCAGACATGGTTGAGTCTACTCTAAAGGAACCCATTTCAGAAGTTCAGAATGAGATGGTAGAGTCAAAGAGACCTGTAGATCCACCCAGAGAAGCTGCAGTCACCAGGAAGAGACCAGCTTGGCTCCGGAACACTTTGCAGGAAGTTGAAGGATACGCAACTCCCAAAGGCTCTTTCAGATAGAGCAAGAGACCACACAAGTTTTCCAACTATGTGGTGTTGATGAGTAAACTTATTGATTCAAAACCTTCCACCTTTGAAGAAGTTGCTAAGCAGCAAGTATGGAAGGATGCCATGATGGAGGAGTACCAATCCATCATTAAGAATGATGTGTGGGAAGTGGTTCTGAGACCAGAAGGGAAGTCAGTAGTGACTTCCAAGTGGATCTACAAGATCAAGCATGTTGCGAACGGCAGCATAGAGAAGTACAAAGTGAGATTCATGGCTAGAGGATTTTCCCAGAAAGAGGGAGAAGACTATGATGAGACGTTTGCTCTAGTAGCAAAATACACTTCCATCAAATCTATTATTGTAATTGCTTCCGCGATGGGATGGAAATTACACCAGATGGATGTCAAGACTGCTTTCTTGAATGGTGTAATTGAGGAAGAAGTGTACATAGAGCAGCCACAAGGGTTTATGATTCATGGGAAGGAGTCTCATGTGTGCAAACTAAAGAAGGCCTTGTACAGACTAAAGCAAGCACCCAGGGCATGGTATGCCAGGATAGAAAGATATCTATTGAGCTTGGGGTTTACCAAGAGTGACGCAAATCCCAACCTTTACTACAAAGTTGAGAATGGTTGTTCGTTGATCTTGGTCCTATATGTGGATGACACGTTTCTAACAGGAGATAAGAAGCTCATAGTTGAGTGAAAGAGGGAGCTCACTTCAGAGTTCGAGATGAAGGATCTAGGTCCAATGCATTATTTCTTGGGATTAGAGGTCTGGCAAAGGCCAGATGAGATTTTCCTTAGCCAAGGAAAATATACTATTGAGATCCTGCAGAAATTCGAGATGATGGACTGCAAGTCCATGGCCACACCTATGATGACGAATCTGAAGCTCTTGAGTGATTCATCTTCAGATTTGGTGGATCCCACGATGTACAGACAGTTGATCGAATCTTTGATGTACCTGGTTAACACCAGGTCTGACATATGTTTTGCAGTAAACACCTTGAGTCAGTACATGGTTGAGCCTAGACATGTACATTGGATAGCAAAAAAACATGTGTTGAGGTACCTACATGGTACAGTTGGATATGGATTGAGATATGTCTTGAATGGAGATGTGAAGCTGCAAGGTTATACAAACTCTGATTGGGCAGGGAGTGCAGTGGATCGGAAAAGCACATCAGGATGTTGCTTCAGTCTGGGATCAGGTATGATCTCATGGGTGAGAGCAGGAAGCAGACGTCAATGGCACTAAGTACAGCAGAGGCAAAGTATATTGCAGACAGTGTTGCAAGTTGTGAAGCAGTGTGGCTTTGGAAGTTGCTTGCAAGGTTATTTGATCTAGTGTTGGAGCCAACTTTGACATATTGCGATAATCAAAGTTGCGTGAAGCTTTCAGAGAATCTTGTCTTTCATGACAAGTCAAAGCATATAGAGATCAAATACCACTACATCCAAGACATGGTGCAAAGAGGAGTTGTGGAGCTCCAGTACATATCCACAGATAAGCAAACAGCAGACATTCTCACCAAACCTCTGTCTAGAGTGAAGTATGAGTGCTTCAGAGACAAGCTTGGAGTGATGCAGAATGTCCACCCTCGTTGAGAGGGAGGTGTGGTGTTTCTCCTCTAGCCAGTTAAACCCTTTGGCCAAGGGTTTCCTAGATCAATCATATGAGGTGACTGAGGGAGTAATGCACAGTTAGGTACAAGTCTTGCCTACGCCATGCGAGATGGCTAGGTGTGAATAAGGCTACTGGGAGAGGAAAAACATCACAGCATAGTCATGAAACTATGGCAGTAGTTGTGTGCTACTAGACAGCATGCTAGTATTTGTGTGCTACTAGTTGATTGCTACGTAGTCATGAGACTATGGCAGTAGTTGTGTTCTACTGGACAGCATGCTAGTAGTTGTGTGCTACTAGTTGATTGCTACGTAGTTGTGAGACTATGGCGGTGGTTGTGTACCACTGGACAGTAGTTGTGTACTACTTTGGCAGTGGTTGTGTACCACTGGACAGTAGTTGTGTACTACTATGACAGTAGTTGTGTACTACTATGATATAGCAGCAATTGTGTACTATTTGATGGCATTGTAGTAGTTGTGTGCTACTAGTTGATTGCCATGTAGTCATGGAAACTACTAGACTGCCTGGAAGTAGCTGTGTGCTACTGATTGATTGCAACATAGTCATAGAGACTATGGCAGAGGATGGAGCTACCGATGCCATGGTAGTAGTTGTGTGCTACTAGTTGATTACAGAGTAGTCAGTGGACTACTAGATGAAGACATCATGGAAAGATACCTCCCTAGATAAGAGGGAGTGTTGATGTTTTGGTAGCTACGAAAGTTATTTTCCTCCTAGACAACCTTTCTTAGATGAAGAGAAGATTCTGGAAGACAAACGAAGACCATTGAACAGTGGAAGAACACCCCAAAAGAGAAGTCGGCCCACCGGAGAAGAATAAAGTAAAGTTGGAACCTCCAAGAAGAGAAGTCGGCCCACAGAGAAAAGATAAAGGGGAAATAGAATTTCCCAAAGAAGAAGTCGGCCCAGCTAAAGTGACAGGAAGACTATAAATAACGAGACGTCTTGCTCATTTGGTCTCACTCACTCATTCATCACTCACTCAAGGAGAAGGCGCTAGTCTAAGGCAAGGAAGGAAGACGCAGCACTGCACTTTGGAGATTCTTGGTTGGTTATTCTTGGTGGTGGTTTTCTCTTGTGCGCTCCCCCTCTAAGTGGTGCACTACTTCTATATAGTGTTGTTGTTGTAGCTTTGTGGTGTTGTTGTTGCAGCTGCCTGGTTTACTTTGTGCGCTAGCCTTGTGCTAGGATTCTTCATTATCTGTTTTCTCTTTGGAGCTAGTTCATGGTTGGATTATTTGGACGAAATCTATCTAAGAAAGGTTGGCTGGGTTTTTTCCCCCATTTGGGGTTTTCCTAGGATAAACTCTTGTGTTCTCTTGTTCTTGTTTATGTTGCTTATAGTTCAGTACATGATATAACTGTTAAAGTAAAAGATCTAAGAACACTGGTAACTCTACTGCTCTATAAATAAAGAAAATCTAACACCAAGGGGTTCCACATTCCTAATAATCCAAGCCATTTTATTATTAATGTTTACCTCCTTTGAATCATCAAACCCATCATTGAATACATGTAAAAGGTTGGTGGGCAAAGTCATCTCACCAATTTATGACAGCATGAGCTAAGTACAACCACTTTTTGGGAAATGTGGGAGTCAAAGCATACATGAGAAAAAAAGAAATTTGAGTGGGTATTGAGAGGAGTTTTTTAGAAGCAGATTTTTGGACAGCAAGAAGTGAGCTTGGTGCTAGAAAGAGCACCAACCATGTTGTTTATGAAAGCAACCATGAGAGGGTTGGGTTTATGCCAAGAATCAGACTGCATGCTTGTAATCGATATTTCTTGCTAAGGAAATTGCTCAAGAGCATGTGGATGGGCTGTTGTGAGCACTCCTATAATCGCTGAGAATTCCTAGAGTCCCCAGCTGTGAAATTTCCTGGACAACCTTGTGTTGGAGCCCTAGAGGGAAGTGGGATAGCCTAAGGGACTGTGTGGTAGAGAAGGGGATCACATTCCTTGGGTTGTGCAAGTTGAGGGGAAAGAGAGCTGACGGATTGGAATTGTTGTAGGAGTTATAAATCTAGGTTTTGGGCTATGAGTTGACAGTGTGGCCAGCCATGAGAGCCAGACCTCCTTGTGGATTCATAGCTCCAACTCGGGGATGGCTTGTTGTTGAGAGAAATGGAAGTGGAACAACAAGCCTACGAATGGAAGGAACATCCTTCGTACGTAGCAAATTGCTAAAATTAGCACATGAGATAAGTGTTCTCTGTCATTGTCTTTATTCTCTATTAAATGATGTGTTTTAGTGCTACGTTTTACTCAATATTTTATGTGTTTGAATGTTGCTTTGTTTGAGATAAAATCTACATTCACGTTTTTAAATTATTGATAACACTGTCAACATTTTTAATCTTTTTGCACACATTCATATTAATGGGTATCAGAGTATATTTTTATTTTGTCAGGTAGCAAGTCGGTTACAAATGGTATTAGATCTAGACTAGGGGTATGGGTCTGTTACACTAGATCCATCTTAACTCCAAATCTACCAAGTGTCAAGAGGGGTCAAATCCCTCAAGGTGCAAACCTTTCCTCAAGTTTTGCACTCCAAAAAAAGGTTTGCGCGTTGAGGGATTTGATCCCTCTCCACACTTGGTAGAACTATAGTTAAGATGGATCTAGGCTGGTTTAGTTTTTATTTAATTTTTTTGTTGTTGTCATGTATCATTATGTGACATCTCCCAAGTCCCCCATACAAGGCTATAGCGCGCCTCTTGGTGCAATCATGATCTTGGTTTTCCAAATATTTAGTATCAATTGTCTAAAAGATCACAGACCAATCCAAAGCATTAAGTTGCCTTTGTAACCCCTTTGTAGTGGGCGCCAACAATACTATATCATCTGCAAAATAAAAGGAGTGAAATCAGAATCTGATAAAAGTAGGCAACAATCCTTGGTCTGTGTATGAGGCTATGAGCCTTGATTAATTACTCTAGCTCACTAATTGTAGATGCCAAAATTGGGTGGGAGAAAGAGGACACCCCTGTTTGACACCAATAGTACTCTTGATATGCCTAGAAAACCCATACGATGTACGGAAAATGATTACCGCTCTCTCATAAAGCCACATCACAGCAGAAATAAGAATGTCAAGTACTCCAAGGACATGAAACCACTCAATGTGAGAGACGTATTGGTTGCAGCATTGATGATAAAAGTCTATTTATTACTTTCTCACCACCGTCTTTATGAATGCGTGCACACCAAACTTCTACATCCTTGCATTAATTAATAATTTAATATTCAGCATTCTATTGAACCTACTCCCAATTACCCTCTGCCTAATTAATCTCCATATCAGACGTCTTTACTCAAAGATGCAGGAATGGAAAGGCAATTAACCAAACCCCTTGAGGGGAAAAATTAAAAATTCAACCCAACTCTTCACTGTGCAAGTCTCCAGCACTATTGGTGCCCAAAAAAAAGGGGAAAAGGAGGTTATGTATCGATTACTGAGCTCTCACTAAATTACAGTTAAAAACCATTACCCCCTTCCTTGCATAGATGGTCCCTCGGTCAGCTCAAGGGTGTACACTACTTCACAAAGGTTGACTTAAACTCGGGTTATTATCAAATCCAGATGGACTAGCTGATGTTTGGAAAACAACATTAAAAGCAAAATATGGATTGTATGGATAGTACTGGAACTACTGGTTGGTCATAACGTTTGAGTTGACCAATGCACCTACAGTCTATAACATTCATGAGATATATTAACATCTTCCAATCTCATCTTGGTAAGTTTTTAGTTGCTTATCTTAAGGACACTTTGGTTTACAGTCAGACTTGGGAAGATCATCTCCATCAAGTGCAATTTGTTTTAGAGCTCCTTTGACAAAATCGACTTCAAGCTGTGATGAATAAGTATTTCTTTGGACAAGAGTCCATAGCTATCTGGATTTAAACATTGACTCACAGGGAGTGGACATAAATCCTGAAAAAATAGAGGTGTTGAAGAACTGCCCGACACCAAAGAGAGCCACCGAACTGAAGAGGTTTCTTGGCAGTATGAATTTCTACTATAAATTCATACAGCTTTTCCTCTTAGCCAATTGACAGCAGCCAAAAGAACTTTTGAGTGGAGACATGCCGCAGTAATTTAATAAATTAAAAGATGCTTTATATTCTCAACCAGTATTGGCATTACCAGATTTTCAACAAGCTTTTGAAATGCGGGCTCTGATCAGTTTGGTACTTTGGTGTTCGGAGTTCCCTTATTGGCATCTTTAACATTTGGTGCAGCCATAAATGATGTACATATGTATATTAAGGGAAAATTTATGGTTTTAGCAAGTATCCATCATCTCTTTAGCTGCAGGCCTCTACCTATCCACAGCCATAAACGATGTACATATGTATATTAAGGGAAAATTTATGGTTTTAGCAAGTATCCATCATCTCTT
>ML780419.1:357126-396968 GCA_009831015.1 Picea engelmannii | reverse complement strand
TTTTAATCATAGCTATCCATATCCCAAAGTGTGCCTCATATTTATGGTCCAAATAATCATCTAGAATGGTCTTTTGTTAGATACATTATTCTTTCATCACCTGCGTAATGATGGATTTATTGTGTCAACAAAGATTGATCTCCTTGAATTACTTTGTGTCCTGATTGCAAGAGAAACTTGTGCTTAGAATCCATTGTATAATTTAATCATTAATGGCCTTAGAAGATGTATTGGCTTGTTTCTCCCTAACTTTTTGCTCAATCCTTTCAACCTATACCTTAATTTTCGAGGTGAATCTCTTGTGGTATCTTGTTGCAGTTTCTCTAGCTTCCATTCTACTTTAGTTTGCTTGTTGGAATAGTTTAATTTACTAAGGTTCTTACTAGCTCTAGGCCTACCTCGTCTAACAGTCCTTGATTCACTTTCCCTTTGCCAAATTTCTTTCCTGATCAAGGAGGATATCGGTGGCCACCCACCTATTCCAACTGGATCAAAATAGTTTTCTGACAATTTATTATTTTTAGCAGTTTTTTGGTTCCCAAACTTCCGGGGCCATTTTGAGGGCCTAAACAACATTTTTTTTCACGATCAAGCACCTCAATGATTGCCAAGGGCTCATATTAAGCCCCCAAAATGAATCTCCTCATTTATACCTTTCTAAGGAGCTATTGTGCACCCTAAACGAAGATCGTATGCAAAAGTTACGACCCCGGGAAGTTGATGTACTAACTTACCCCAATGGGTCTCACATGACTTTTGGTGCTTCATCTCCTAGTGTTAGGATTTTGGATGTATAGGGTTTTGGCATTCATGTTTATTGTAAAAATGCCTTCAGAGCCTCATTGTACTGAGCTTCTTGTGAATGAGCATATTCATCACATTTCTTCTCAGAGATAAGCTGCCACCATTCTAGCAAGCTTGTTTCAGTCTGCATTTTACAGTTTCAACATATTTCTTATTTAATAGAAGTCCATTTTTACTGTATCGTTGCTGTTATTCATTGTGCCTCTATATTAATATTATAAATCTGTGTTTTCATTTTGTTCTTCTCATAAATTTGGATCAATGGTATCAGAGTGGTCTTCTCCTTGTCGTTTTTAGTGCATGTCCCTGACGAGGTCAGGGTATTGAGAGTTGGGTCTCAAGCTTGTTTCTCTTGAGGACAAATGCTCTCGTATGCCCAAGAAACCTTCCATGGCAGGCGAAAGAAAGATGACGAGACGAGAGATACTTTCAAAATTTTTCTCGAGGAATCCCTCAAGCGACAGAGGAACGAGATGATGTACAACTTTGCACAAATCCTTTGACAGTTTCCAACAAGGGACACATCTACCTCGAGCAGAGGTGTCGCCCCCTTCAAGATACATATCAAGTTTGATATTCCTATATTTGAAAGTTAGATAGAAACAAATGGTTGAATCTGCTAGAAGGGTTTTTTTTGTCCATAACTTTTCGAATAGAGAAAATATTACTTTTGCGCTCCTCAAAGTCGTTCCCCATGTCAAAGATTGGTGGGAGACTTTCTGTTAGCAAAAGAAAATGGAGGAAATGATCTGGATTTAGAAGCGGAATGAATTGATTAACACACTGAATAAAATAAACACAAAGATATGAATAACAACACAAATATCCAGTGAACAATACCTTCTATTAAATAAATGAAATTGGTTGAAACTGTAAAACTGTAGAACTAAAACACTTTCTTGAATGGTGGTAGCTATCTCTGAGAAGAGATGTGGATGCTACACACATCCGTTTGAGCATAATCATTACAATGAGGCTCCAAACACCTTTTTGATATTACTCACGAATGCCAAAACCCTAGACATCCAAAAACCTCACCCTAGAAGGTGAAACACCAAAATTCATGTGGGCCCCTATGGGTAAGTTGGTACATCAACTTCCTGGGGTTGTAACTTTTGCATACGACCTCCATTTTAGGTGCGTGATAGCCTGTTGGAAAGGTTACACCATCAAACTCTGACTCCATCCATAGTTTGACTATGGAGAGTCAAAAAAACATTGTTTAGGGCTCCAAAACGGCCTTGGAAGTACAACAAGATGTGTTGACATGCCAAAAGAGAATTTTTCCGAGTTGGCATATAGCTTGTGCTATCGAAAAATGCTCAAAACATGTTGAATATGTAACATGTGCTCCTCCCAAGTTATTCTGAAGATGAGGATGTCACCCAAATATACCACCACAAAAGAGTTGGTGAAGGGTCTCAATACATCATCCATCAACCTCATGAAAGTGGTTGGTGCATTGGTTAAGCCAAAGGGCATGAAAAACCATTTGAAGAGACCTTATTTAGATTTGAAGGATGTATTCCATACATCAGGTGGTTTGATGGGAAAATGGTGGTAGCTAGACTTTAGGTCAATCTTGCTGAAGAAATTCCCCCCCTTGAGTTGGTCAAGAATGTCATCAATCCTGGGAATTGGGTACCGGTTCCTGACTATGATTTTGTTTAAGGCTTTGTAATAAATGTAGAGTCCCCAAGTCCCATCCTTCTTCTGCACCAGTACAATCGGGCTTCCACAAGGGGAGGAGTTGGGTTTGATGTTCCCCTTTTGAAGAATCTCTTGGATCTGATGCCCGATTTCGCCATTTTCCATCAGTGAGCGATGATAGACTGGTCCATTAGTTAGAGGTGCACCAGGGGTTAGATCAATTGGATACTTGAATTGGAAGTGCGTCGGTACCCCGGTGGGTGAGGAGAAGATGTCTCTATATTATTCCATGATCTCGTCCACTTTTTTCTGCTGCAAAGAGAGGATCTGTGTAGAGGCCATGGTTGTGGCAATGACCTTCTGCCTACTGTGAGAATGGATCACAAAGAAGATGAACTTCCCAGTCTGTGAAATGACCTTACTGCATTGCTTAACATAGATTAAAGAAATAGAATTAGGCGGTGCTACCTTTGGTATCCTGTACAATTGTCTACCCAAAGTAATAATAACACTGTGAGGTCTAGATTCATACACATCATGACGCTTCCACAAATATGGTTTTCCTAAAAGAACATCACAAAATTCAAGGGGAGAAATATCATACAATACCTCAACTTTGTAAGGATTGATGCCATAGGGTGGATGACACTGTTGGCTGACACAAATATCTCTTCCTTGGCGAAGCCATCTGATGGTGTAGGGATATGGGTGCGGTGTCATTGGCAAGTCCAACTGCTTGACGACCTTTACTGAAATTAGGTTCTTCTGACTGTCGCTATCAATAATGAAATGAAATAGAGCCCCCTTTACCCACATCTGTGAGTGAAATAGGCATTCCGCTTCCTCTGGTTCTTCAAGTTTTCTTGGTTGGAATTTGGTGGTCGTGACAGTGGCACTAGGTTCAACATCGATAATGTGCTTCCCTTCTTCAGGATTTGATTTGGAATCAAAATAGGCCTCTGACTCAGAAGTCTTTAGCTCGACCACGAGTGACTTCTTGGAGCAACAGTCTTCAGTGTTGTGCCAAGGGATTTTGTGGTACTCACACCATTTTCCCATGTCCTTCTTCGTCTTCTCATTTCCCTTCCTGTGTTGCGGCTTGAACAGGTTGTCTTGAGAATGGCCATATTTTCTCTGTCCCTTGCTATGTGGGTTAGGGCTGCCTTTTCCCTGCTTCAGCTGTGAGGAGTTTGCAGATCCAACCTCTCGCCTCTTCTGCTTAAATTTATGCTTGATATTGAAAACGTATCTATAAGTCGTACCCAATGAGGTGATGTCCAGAAACTCCATTTCTATTTGAATGTATCTATGCAAACAACTATGGTATTTGAGCACCAGATGTCTCTTAGAGTATTTGATACCCAATTTGGTGCGTAGGGTATGGAAAATATTGGTGAAATATGTTAATGTCTAGTCCCGTTCTTGACGCAGGATGGTCCATCTGGCGTACTAGTCCTTGTAGCTTCCAACATGGTATTATTGTTCTTTAATGGCATCCCGAAAGGAATCCCACGTAGGGGAAACCACAAATATTGCAGAGTCCTCTATGGCCCTTTTCTTAGAGTAAGTGTCCCACTAGTCTTCAACATGGGGAATGACCTTGAGGAGTGAAAAAGTGATATTTTTCCTATAGAAAAAATTATGGATCGAAAAATACCCTTCGAGTAGATTCAACCATTTATCTACAACATCAACATCTATCCGGCCTTCAAATAATGGAATATCAAAATTTATCTGTACCTTGAAGGGGGTTGCATGGCCGCTTGATGAATATGCTTCTCCTGTGGGAAGTCATCGAAGGATCTGCCCAAAGTTGTGCATCATTTCATTCCTTTGTCGTGCAAGGGATTTGTCGAGCACATTTTAAAAGGATCTCCTGCTCCATCATCTTTCTTTTTGTCACCCATGGTTTTTTGTCGGGCTCAGTGCGACCGATATTGCAAGGAATTGATTGGTTCGAGTCCCAACTTCTTGTACCCAGATCTTATTGAGGACATGCACGAACAAAAATAAATGAAGAGTAGATGGTTTTGATACCACTGATCTGAATTTAGGAGCAGAACGAATTGATTAACAAACTGAATACAATAAACACAGAGATATGAATAACAACACAAATATCTAGTGAACAATATCTTCTATTAAATAAATTAAATAGGCTAAAACTGTAAAACTGGAGAACTGAAACACTTGCTCGAATAGTGGTAGCTATCTTTGAGAAGAGATGTGGCTGCTACGCGTATCCGTCTGAGCATAATAATTACCATGAGGCTCCAAAGGCATTTTTTATATTACTCATGGATGCAAAAACCTAACCCTAGAAGGTGAAACGCCAAAAGTCATGTGGGCCCCTATGGGTAAGTTGGTACCTTAATTTCCTAGGGTCGTAAATTTTGCATACGACCTCTGTTTTAGGCACGTGATAGCCCGTTGGAAAGGTATTTCAGAGAACTACACATTACACTATCAAACTCTAACTCGATCTATAGTTTGATTGTGGCGAGACAAAAAAACATTGTTTATGGCTCCAAAACGGCCCTGGAAGTACAACAAGATGTGTTGACATGAAAACATATAAAATAAGCGAGTTGGATTAGGTGAGAGGCCACTAGTATCCACCTGGAAGATGTGCATGGATTCAGACATCCCCATAAGTATAGAATCCAAAATTACAAAGAATTATAGAAGAAGGTGTTGAACTAAAACAAATAAGAGGAGCCAACTAGAATAGGTGGGTGGCCACCAATATCCACCTAGATTAGGAACCCTCATTATTTACATTCGCACTTGGATATGAATGCTTCAAGGATGCTATTAAGGAATAATACTACCCAGTTGGAAGTTATGACGACCTATATACAAAATGGACCACATTGCAGGAGGAAAGGGACCAAGGAGTGCCAGAGTTCACAAATATCTTCGATACCTTGCGCACCAAGTTGGGTATCAAATATTTTGAGAAAATTCGGGTTCTCAAGTATTGCGATGGTCTTCATAGATACATCCAAGCAGAAATGGAGTTTTTGGACATCTCATCCCTTAGAGCGGCCTATCGATATGTTGTTAAAATCGAGAAGAAGCTTAAACAAAAGAAGCGATAGTTTGGGTTTGGGAACTCCTCACAGCGGAAGCAGGGCAAGGGAAAACCCAACCCACAGAAAAAAGGACAGAGAAAAGATAGGAAACCTTAGAAAAACTATTCTAAGAAACAAGCAAAGAAGGAAAACATAAAGATGAAGAAAGATATTGGGAAGTGGTGTGACTTCCATAAGGGACCCTGGCATAACACTGTTGATTTCCACTCAAAGAAATCATTGGTGGCAGAGGTGAAAGCCTCTGAATAAGATGTAGGTTCAAATTCTGAGTCAGAACTAGAAAAGGGGAGACAAATCGTTGACGCGTAACCCAGTGCCACCGTTTCTACCACCAAGATCAAGCCCGATGAACCTAATGATCCAGAGGAAGGAGACCACCTCTTTCATTCACAGATGTGGGTGAAATGTACTCTGTTGCACTTCATCATTGATAGTGGTAGCTAGAAGAACCCCATTTCAGCGGAGGTCATCAAGCAGTTGGCCCCACCGACAACGCTGCACCTGCAACCCTACACCATTAGATGGCTTCGCCAAGGGAGCGATCTTCGCATCAACCAACAATGTTTTCTGCAGTACGACATCAATCCATTCAAATATGAGGTATTGTGTGATGTTGCTCCCCTTGAAGTTTGTGATGTTATTTTGGGCCAACCTTATTTATGTAAACACCATGTTGTATATGAGTCTAGGCATCAAAGTGTTATTATTACTTTGAACAAGAAATTGTACAGGATACCCAAGGTAGTCCCACCTAGTGCCATTTCCTTGATCTCTACCAAGCAATGCAGGAAGGTCATCTCTCAGACCAAGAATTTTGTCTTCTTCATAATTCTCTCTTAGAGTGAGCGAAATATTGCAGCCACATCCATGGCCTTCGCAGATGACCTCTCCATGTAGCAGAAACAAGTGGATAAGGTCGTGGAAGAATACAAAGATATCTTCTCCTCACCTATTGGGGTACCTATGCATTGTCAAGTCAAGCATTCCATCGATATGACCCCCAACGCACCGCTACCCAATGGACCAGTCTATCATCGCTCTCGGTTATAAAACAAGGAGATCAAGCGTCAAATACAAGGACTACTCCACAAGGGGTACACACGACTCATATCATTGCCTTGTGGAAGCCCAATAGTGTTGGTGCAGAAGAAAGACAGGACTTGACGACTCTTCATTGATTACCAGGCCTTAAATGAAATCACAGTCAGGAACCAGTACCCGATTCCCTGAATCGACGATCTCCTTGATCAACTCAAGGGAGCCAAATACTTCAGTAAGATTGATCTGAAGTCTGGCTACCATTAGGTCCCAATAGAGCAGACAAGTGTATGGATGATTTCCTTCAAGTCAAAAGAAGGTCTTTTTGAATGGCTTGTCATTCCCTTTGGTTTGACAAATGCCCCAAAAACTTTCATGAGGATGATGGATGATATCTTGCGTCCTTTCACGAATTCTTTTGTAGTGGTGTATCTGGATGACATCCTCATCTACAACAAGACTTGGGCGGAACACTTGCAACACATTCAACAGGTTCTGCACACTTTGCGGTAACACAAGCTATATGCCAACTTGGAAAAATGTTCCTTTGGCATGGACAAAGTCCACTACCTAGTCTATATTGTTTCCACTACCTAGGCTACAAAAAGTAATACATTTTTTTACCAAGGAAAAAAGAGTAATTTTATTCATCCAAAGAGAACCAAATTACATTATGTAGGTGCCTTAAGAACGACCCAATCATGGGTAGAAAGATCCCAAAAGGAACACAAAAGTTGTCTGGAAAGCCACAAATAAAAAATAAAAAAACATGAACTGGAAAAATAAACTCCAATAAGACCAGAAATCCCAGATCAACAAGTCCCGCCAAATAAATAAGCCCAAAAAAGAAATTCCAACAAGTCCCTAGTGCCTGGAAGGACCAGGTCAGAGATGTATGAAAACCCTCACTACAACAAAACCAGAAAACAGAAACATCGAAGTAGACCACGACGAACAGAGAAGTTCAGAAACTGCACACCCTCTCCAAGGACCTCAAAGTGCCATGCACACAACACCGCACGCCCAAGGATAGTACCTCAAAGATTTAGCACAACCCCCACAAGAAAGAAGGAAAACCATCGAAATCCACCAAAAAAATCCATAAATGAGCATACATCAAACCCTGAATAGCCAATGAATCCAGAGAGAGGAACCACAACACCAGGAGCAGAACAAAGAGGGAGCTCCACACACCAAGACCCAAACCCAGATCCACACACCCACGAGGAAAGATTCGTCACAAGAACGTAAAACTGTAGAAGGAAACCCCAAGAGACCCAAGCCGAGAGTAGGAAGTCAAGATATCCTCCAAAGAGAACCCAAAAGTAGGACGAACCAGGTCTGAGAGGCATACAATCCTCTCAAGAATAATAGAGGGCCCAAAAAATCCAAACATTGGTTTAAAAAATCTGAAACTCAGCATTCAAACTTTGAAACCAGGAATAAGAAGCTCATGGTATGAATCAAACCCTAACAACGACCCCAAAACTAGAGAGGGAGGTCGGATGGAGACACCTCAAATGCCTGCAAGAAAAAAGAGGAAGCCAAACGGAGATAAAAAAGCACCTCAATCTAATAGAATACTCGATCCATGTAAAAGAAGATGGATCTGAGTAAAAAAGAGCCAAGGCCAAATCACAACATCACCCAAAGAAACTCACCAATAATGAAAAGATACTTGACCACCATAAGAAAAAACCAGAGATGAAGCGGACCAGATCTAGGCGGCAAACAACCCTCTCACAAAAGCGAAAACAAAACTACTGAAACCAAAGAAGTTTTGCCACCTGCACAACGGAACGGAAGAAGAACCAAGGCATCCAGGAAAACTGAGGACGTAAACACTGATAGGCACCACCTCCCTAAAGAAAACCCGATCCGGACATGAACATCACGCTCTGGGAAGAAAGAGTCACGCCCACCATCATATAACCAGACACAACTAAAGAAGAGGGCCCAATCTAAAACTCTCAACAAAGAAAAACCATGAGGATGATGTCGCAACAGGGAACAAGTGCCGAGGAGATAGTGCTTCAAAGACTCAGCGAACAATCTCCAAGATCAAGGACAGGAAACAAACGCCGTGCGCAACCACCAAGAAAAAACCAAAAGAAAAAACCAAAGCATGGGGACTGCAACCAGGAAAACCCTAGCTGCAACCCCGCAAAATCCAAATCATTTTACATGTTACTGCCGAAAATTCCATTTAATTTTCCATTGAGCACATTTGATGACAAAAAGAAATACATTAAAAGCTTATTGTTTGTGTTTAGCTACAACTCTCACTATCCAACATAATTTTATCATAAAATCCTTTATTCAAATCTAAATTTGAAAAATATAAAAATAAATATATTGTAAATTACTTCTAATTTACTTATAAACCTAAAATAATAAACTTACTTAAAACATTACCAATTATCATAATATCTAAAATCCCAACATTTTGGACAAAACATAAATTTTGAAAATTTGCTATAAAAATATAAAACCCTATATTTAATGGAAAAAAAAAACACTCCGACAATCTACTATATACGAAATATTTAACAACTTTATGTCAAAATATTTATATTAAAGTTCGTGTTATCATTAATCTTTTACTTTTATTTATATATATTAATGATAAAACATATATAGCAAAGAACATCATAATAACACACTAAAATCAAATGCCTATTTCCAAAAAGTAAGGATTACTTTTAGTTTTCATCATAATAACACAAGTTAAAATCAAATATCTATATTCAAAAAAATGTAAGGGGATACTTTTTCAACACCTATTTCCGAAAAATAAGATGAAAAAAATATGTAAGGGATACTTTTTCAACTCCTATTTCCAAAAATAAGATCAAAATAAGATCAAATAAAAAGGGTAAGGGATACTTTTTCTAACACTTATTTCCTAAAAATAAGGGCACCTTTTCGAGGATCGTGGGAAATGCAAAGATTATTTTTTGGGAATTATGCTCAAGATTCATTTTTAAATTTTTTTCAAGCCCACCTAAATATATATTTTGTTAGGTGGGCGTGAAAAAAATTTAAAAATAAATCTCTCATATATATATATATATATATATATATATATATATATAAAATTTAACTTTTTTACAAAAGCATGGAATAAAACAAGTTGTGAAAAAGTTGAAACAAACTTTTACCTTGTACATTGTTTATTAATATTTTGTGAATATGTGAAAATTTTTAGTCATTTATATATATATTTTAATAAAAATTATAAGAAAATTTTTAAATATTTTTTATATTTCATTAATGATATTTAGGGTAAATGTTATATATATATATATATATATATATATATATATATATATATATATATATATAATTTAAAAATATTAAGAAATAGAACATAAATAAGATATAAGAATTTGGTGAAAAAAGCTTTAAGTTATTTTCAACACTCGTATTTATTTCATGGTATCAATTTATAATACATGTAATTGACCACTACTAGATTTAGATCTTATTGACAACTCATCAGTGGATTATGTCAACACCTCATTAGTAGATAGGGATGACAAGTCATAAGAAGGTGATCTCAGACTCTGTGATTGTCTAGGGATTCACAGTCTAACATTCCCCCCCTCCTCAATCACAAGTATACATAAGTATATCAATAAGACACCATGAACTAATGCATAAACTAGTATCATCATAGGCCTCAATATGAAACTTCTAAACTAAGTTTTGATGATTATATGCATGAAAAACCACCAAATCTAGATGTTGAATGGTCAATTTGTGTCAGGCTAGGCATTGACAGAAAATGTAACTCCACGCTGATGTGTATTGCATTGACATGAAAGGTGAATACATACAATGAGAATGACTATTGGTCTTCATGAACGTATGACTCTTCCTATCACCTACGACTCTTCATATTTACATTATGATTACAATAACACAATCCCAAGGATTATGTGTCTAACATTCCCCCCCTTAATACGAAGGGGTGTTTGTGAGTCCAAGCATCATTCTGAACTTTTCAAAAATTTCTCTTCCAAGTGCTTTGGTGAAGATGTCTGCAATTTGATCATTTGTGGAACAATGTCTCAAGCGAACAGTCTTGGCATCTACATGATATCGAATCAGGTGATACTTTGTGTTGATGTGCTTAGTTCGATCATGGAATCTAGGTTTCTTGGCCAACTTGATTGCATAAGTATTGTCAACTAGAAGAGGAGTAGAATTCACTTGTTCTATTGCAAATCTTCAAGTATTTTCCTGAGCCACATAATCTCCTTCGTCGCTTTTGCAACTACCACATATTTTGCCTCTATTGTGGAATCTGTCGGAATTGATTGTTTGTGTGATCTCCATGATATAGCTATTGATCCAAGACTCATGAGATAACTTCAAGTTGATACTCCATTTTCCTTATCCCTGACAAAGTCAAAATCATAATATCTGATCAGGTTGAAGTCATCCACCTTAGAGTACCTCAGTCCAAAATATTGAGTTCCTTTCAAGTATTTCAGAACTCTTTTTGCAGCAAACCAATCTCCTTCACAAGGCTTTTGCGTGTACCTGGAAAGAATCCCAACAACAAATAAAATGCCTGGTCTGGTGGTAGTAAGATAGATAAGACTTCCCACAAGTTGTCTATACTTGGTTGCATTCTCAAATTCATTCCCTTCTTCTGATGCAAGTTTTAAATTCTACTCCATTGGAGTAGAAACATGATTGCACTAAGCCATGCCAAACTTGTTCAAGAGTTATCCAATGTACTTTTTTTGGGAAATGAATATGAACCTTGGATGTTGAATCACCTCAATGACCAAATAGTAGTGAAGATGTGCCAAATATGTCATCTCAAAGCCTTTCTTCAACTCTTTCTTTATAGATGCAATGTAGCTTTCATTGTTCCCTATTATCAACATATCATCTACATATACTACAAGATATACAACTGTTTTTCCAACTTTCTTGACAAACAAAGTTGCATCGTCAAGATTGAAATACTTGAAATTTAATTTAGAATATGTTCATTAACTTTTCATACCATGCTCGTGGTGCTTGTTTCAGGCCATATAAGGATTTGATGAACTTGCATACCTTATGTTCTTGTCCCTTCACAACAAAGCCTTYTGGTTGAAACATGAAAACATTCTCTTTCAAGTCTCCATTCACGAAGGTAGTCTTCACATCCATTTGATGAATTTTCCATCCATTCTATGTTTCCATGGAAAATAGAGTACGGATAGTAGCCCATTTTGTTGTGGAGGCAAAAGTCTCCTCATAATCAACACCTTCTTTCTGTGCAAACTCTTTTTCCATGAGCCTTGCTTTGTGCTTGTCAAGTGAGCCATATGATCTGTACTTGTTCTTGAATACCCACTTGCAGTTGATTGGTTTGGTTCCAAATGGAGGATCCACCAACTTCCATGTCACATTCTTGATGAGAGCATCATATTCCTTCTGCATGACTTCTTTCCATTCATCATGAAAAGTGGCTTCTTTAAAGGAATATTATTCATTGTTAGTAGATAAACTCAACTCACAATCATATGAAACATCCATGTCATCTACAACACCTAAGTTTAAATGATCTACATTACTTCCATCTTGTCTTAAGGACATTATGGTTTCTATCTTTCCGACCTCATAAGGATGAACACTTTCAAGTGTTTTGTGAGTCATTTAGGCGGACCTTTCTGACATGGTATAGGTTGCTCAATTGATTGAGATGGTGTTGAGTTCTCATCAAACCTCAGTTTTTCAATCCTCTCAATCAAATCATCCAAATTAACTTTAGATTTTGATGAAGTGGAAAGAACTTCTTCGTGTGGGGAAGATGGTGCTTCAAAAGGAGATTATAGAGATTGACCCAAGATAAGGACCCCCCTTCGAGATGTGGAATATCATCATCAAATTTATGATATGTCTTTACACGAGTGAATCTGTCCAAATGATCAAGCTGCCTCTCAACAGTTTCATAATTCTTGGAAGATTCAAGAAAGATTACATCTTTGGAAAGAATTAATTTCTTGTTTGTCTCATCATAGATACTATACCCCTTAGTGGTATTTGAGTACCCCAAGAATATGCACTTTTGATTTCTTACATCAAACTTGTTGTTGGACATTGGGTTCAACGCTTCCCACAAGTTTCGTGACACGGGTTAACCCCCTCTTATGGATCCCAACTTCAAATATTGTGGTGGATACTTACCCCTACAGTTTTTGGTCTAACGAAAATTGTAGTCCAACAAATGGTATCAAAGAGACAGGGCTCGAGTTCAAAACTCACCCGACATGTGTTGGGGGGGAGATTGTTGGATATTGGGATTAGCGCTTCTCGCAAGTTTCATGACATGGGTTATTCCCCTCTCGTGGATCCTAAATCCGATGATTATGGAGGAGACTAATGTCTACGGGTTTTGTTCTAATGAAAATCGTACTCTAACACTTGCTTCTTTTATCTTTAGGAATCAAGGCATAACAGGTGGAACCAAAGGCCTTGAGATGCCTCACCGAAGGAATGTAGCCATACCACATTTCATAAGGAATCTTGTTTTTAAGAGCATGATATGGACACATGTTTTTGACATAAACTGCACATAGAACTACATCATCCCAACACATCAATTTTACATTCTTGAAAAACACCATGGAATGAACCATATTTAGGAGTGTCCTATTCATTCCTTTAGCTACACCGTTCTATTGAGGATTGTATGGAATTGTGGTTTGATGCTTGATCCCATGTTGGTGAAGGTAGCTTTAAAATTCATTAGATGTATATTCTTTTCCATTAGAAGAGAGAAAATACAAGACTGAGCTTCATTTCGAATCCATACATGAAAATTTTCAAATGTTTCAAAATCTTGTGATTTATCTTTCAACAAGTATACCCAACACATCCTAGTGTAATAATCAATAAAATACATGATATATTTATTTCCATTTGTAGAAGGAACAAACATAGAGCCACACAAATCACAATTAATCAGTTCAAGTTTTCTACATGCTCTGAAAGTAGAATCATGGAATGGTTGTTTTCTATTCTTTCCAAGGATGAAAGCATCACATTGTTTCAATTTCCTAGGAATAGTAGGAAAACTAGAAACATTATTATTTCTTAATAAATTGAGATTGTCATGATTGATATGTCCAAATCTAGCATGCCACAAAAGACTAGATGACATTATACATTCACCGTGATGAGAGAGGTATGCAACATTTTGTGTATGGGTAGATGTCCCATTCATCTTCAACAATATTCCATCTTCCATTCTGGTCATAACAAGCATGTTATCATAATCCTTTCGTATTTCAACTTTTCCACCGATCATATGAATAGAGTGGCCTTGTTTTCTGATGTGCACAAGGGCCAACATGATCCTTTGTAGCTTAGGAAGATATAACACATTGTTTAGAGGAAAATTTGGGAATCCAAGCAACTTAAGTTCGATGGTACCCATTCCTGAGGGTTTGAGACTCGACTTATCTATAAAATACACTATGTCGTCTACATTTTCATTGAATTCTCCGAAGAAGTCTCTTCAGAATTTCATGTGAGAGGTTGTGCATGTGTCAAGAAGCCATGCATCTTTCCAAGGAGTATACGAAGTGTTAAAAAAATCTTTTGTTACTCCTATATGGAAATGGGAAACAATGTAATGGGAAGATTAAGGTGGATTACCTTTTTCTAGTTTTGAATTTTTATCTTTGTCCTCTTTCTTTTTCTGTCTATCTTCTTTGATCTTATCCCATGGAACTCTACAGTCCTTTGCTTCATGTGACCCATCCTTTTTGCAACGAGTACAATGAAGATTAGATCTATCACCTTGGTTGTGTCGGCCCCCCTGCATATGAAACTCTTTCTTCCATGTCCACGTACTCTTTTGTTGATTTATCCTTTGAAAGAATCATGTGGTTTACTCTTGTCTTTCTGAGAAAGGTACACAATCTCGCCAGTTGAAGGAGCTGACTTATTTCCAAAGGCTTTATCACATTCTACAAATTTCTCCACCAGATTTTTAAATGTGATGGATTTCATTTGACGACTTGCTTGCAACGATTCAAGGTGGTGTGAATGTGTAGGGTAGAGGTACTTAATGAAGGTTGTGAGAGGGAGATCAATCTCTAGTGGCCTCAATGTCATGCATTATGTCTTTGATTTCTGAAGATAAATCCAGAAGGTCATCATTCTTCTACTATAGGTTGAAGAGATTCACCATTAGTTGTATGAGTCACAATTCAGAGTGTGTGTCATACAAGTCATTCAATTTCTTCAAGGCACTATGGGAATAATCAATAGAAGTAATATGATGGCTCACCTCCTCACTTACTATCATAGATATCACAACATATGCCTTCTAGTATTTGTCCTCCCATATGGAAAATTATTTGTTTGATGTTGGAATGTTTGGTCTACTCCTTGGTCTACTACTCTTCGACTTTGATTCTAAGGTGGTAGATTCAAAGTATGATTATGCTTCTTCTTCAGTGATCTTGCATTCAGGGACTGTTTTTGCTTCACAAATTCCTTTCCATGGGTTGTTGAAGATGAAGTTTCTTTTGATATTCTTGTACCATTCTCTATAATTTTCCTTTCAAATAAGCACCACACCGACAATGGAAACGAAAGAATGCATTTTCTTATTCCTTCATGCACACGTAGTAAGGTAATGATACTTCATCAATAATACTAACAATTTTTTGCACCAAGAAGGGTTATGCTTTAATGTGCCCCATTATGCTTCAATGTATGAAAATCCATAGAATATCTATAATTGAAATTCACTTGCATAGTTCAAACCATGCCAAAAAATTTCTAAAATCTCAAGCTACATGTAACCAATTATTTTCACTCATATTCATAAAATGAAAAATGCTCAGAGAAATCATATAGAATGAACATAAAATATCCATGGTTCACAAAATGAGTTTCTCTTAATTCCAAATCAGCAAAAATAAAATGCAAAAATCAATGGTGCAACCCATGAGTCCATTGGAGCACCCCATGCGTCGATTGGAGGTAGCCCATGAGTCGATTGGAGTACCATGTGCGTCTATTGGAGATATCCCGTGAGTCGATTGGAGGTAGCCCGTGCGACAATTGGAGGTAGCATGTGAGTCGATTGGGAGGTAGCCCATGCGAACCATGATATCAGTAGAGGTCGTGTAGGGTTTTGTATACCAACATTAAATCAAGGGGCGAGTGAAAATATGAGGCTTGTGAGTTTTATACCTTCTATATGAGTGTCGAAAACTAGGTTTAGGACAAATGAAACAAGTCAAGAAAGGCCGAATGTAGAGAGAAAGAGAGCACAGTTAGAACGCACAAAAATTAGGGTTTAGGAAAAAGTAATAGTTGGTCCATGTTCAACACCGAGGAATGAGTGAGGAATACATAGCTAGGGTTATGTGCATGGGAGTGGAAGAGTATATCAAATGAGAGAGATATTGTTGCAAGAGTACCTGCTAGTAATTTTTGAGATTGACCTAATAGGTCACAAACATTTACAAAGGCAATTGCTTCCCTAAATCTTTCATTTAAATTGGAATAGCTAGATATTTCTAGAAGATATATTAGTAGATATATTATATCGAATAGTTTAGATTATTACTGGTTTGTTGCTGATGTTTAGGAACACAATTATAGATTTAAAATTGGTTGGAATTACTTGGGAATTTGTTAGTTTTGTGAGCTACCCGAGAGATCTATGAGATATATTGAAAGTATTTGTAATTGAGAGAGGTTAGCAACTTTGTGGAGAGAGGGTGATATTGTGATCCAAATTATTTTTGAGAATGAAATGAAAGAAGAGATATTACAGTGAAATACACATAAATATTTCCAGAAACAAAGAAATACAATAATATATGATTTCTATTAATGAAAGAAATGTACAGAGTCTATAAAAATACAGAGTGAAAGACTCGCTAGAATGGTGGAAGCTTATCTCTGAGAAGAGATGTATCCTATACTTGCATTAGAAAGAAGATAATTTTACAATGAGGCTCCAAAGGCCTTTTTATCATAAAGAAAATCCAAAACCCTAACCCCAGAAGATGAAAAGCCAACAGTTTTGTGGACCCTGTTTTGGGTAGTTTGGTGTATCAACTTCCTGGGGGCGTAACTTAGGCATACGATATCTGTTTGGGGTGAACAATAGCTCGTTGGAAAGGTATCATCGAGGAGATTCATTTTGGGAAATAAATTAGAGCCTCTTCCTATTATTGAGAATCTCTATCCAGAAAAACCTTCATTTAGGCCCTCAAAATGGCCCCGCAAGTTAAAAATTGCTAAAAATAGTAAATTATCAAAATTGCCAGAAATCTATTTTGAGCCAGTTGGAAAAGGTGGGTGGCCACTAATATCCACCTGGATCAATCCTACCTCCTTATGAAGCAATGGTCTCCATTGCGTTGAGTTCCCGAGGGAGAGGGAAAAGCGTTTGCTGAATTTGCATCTTGATGAATTGTTTGCCTTGTTGAAGGTTGTCACAAACCCATGGTTAGAAGAGTTAGACCTTTTTAACCAGTCTATATACATGAGATGCATGTGTGTAGAAGGAATATTTACACTTTTCTGCAATAGTTTTGACCTACTTATGTTGGATAAAAGGTGCTTGGTGTGAGGTTGTAGTGGTTGCAGTGTCCTTTTGTTCACCTTTTGAACAAATTGTGAAGAAGCTAAATTTTGTAGTATGAGATACTATCTTGCGACACTGTTTAGGTGGGACAATAGTTGGAACTACCTCTGGTATTCTATAGAGATGACCCCTTAGAGAAATAATGAAACTGCGGGGTCAAGACTCATAAATAACATGGTGCTTTCATATATATGGCTGGCCCAAAAGAAAATCACAAAAATCCAGTGGGGCAACATCACATAATACCTCATCCTTGAAGGGTTGGATGTTGTATGACAATCGACACTGCTGGCTGACACAAATATATCGTCCCTGGCGAAGTCACCCGATGTTGTATGGCTGCGGGTGTGGTGTTGTCGACAATCCCAACTGTTTAACAACCTCTGTTGAGATGAGCTTCTTCTGGCTTCCGCTATCAATAATGAAATGAAATGGGGTCCCCTTCACCCACATTTGTGAATGAAAAATGCGATCCCCATCTTCAGGATATGTTGGTTCTTCTAGTTGAATTGCGGTGGTCGTGACAATAGCAGTGGGATCTCCGTCGATGATTTGTTTTCTATCGATATTTTCTGAATTAGGTTCCAAATTAGGGTTCGGCTCCTTCTCTTTGGTCTTAGCCACCAATGACTATTTTGAGCGACATTCATTGGTGTTGTGCCAAGGGATTTTGTGGAAATTGCACCATTTTCTAGTGTCCTTCTTCATCTTTCTGTGACCCTTCTTTTCATGTGGCTTAGATCGGTTTTCAAGATGCAACTTGTTAAGGACCTATTTATCATACTTTGGTTGTTTCCGATTTTCAGACCCAAAATCCTGTTTGTTCTGGTGCTTAAACTTCTGCTCGATTTTAATAGCATATCGATAAGCAGAACCGAGTGATGAGATGTCCAGAAAATCCATTTATGTTTGGATGTATCTGTGTAGAGCCCTGTGGTATTTCAGAACCAAATGTCACTCAGATTCTTTCATACCCAGCTTGGTGCGTAAGGTATGGAAGGTATTGGTGAACTTCGACACTGCTTGGCCCCTCTCTTGCCATAATGTAGTCCATCTCATGTACTGGTCTTCATAGTGTCCAACAGGGTAATATTGTTCCTTGACCACATCCACAAAAAAAGCCCAAGCGGGCTCCACCCCACATATTCCAGACTCCTCTGTGGGAAATTTTCTCCCAGTAAGTTTCCCACGAATGTTTGACATGGGGGAGAGCCTTAAGGAGTGCGAAGGTGATCTTTTCCCTGTCATAAAAATGGTGAATAGAGAAATAACCTTCTAGCAGATTTAATCATTTTTCTAGGGCATCCACATTTATCTGACCTTCAAATACAGGAATATCAAAATTAAACTATACCTTGAAAGGTGAGGTGCCTCCAAAGTGGTTTCTCGATGAAGACGCACCTATTGTTATTGACATGGATTGAAGGATGTGGGAAAAATTCTCCATCATTTCGTCCCTCTGTCGCGTGAGATCTTTCTCAAGCAACAAATTAATAGAATCTTCTGCTCCGTCATTTTTCTTTTCTTCCGCCATGGATGGTTTCTTGGGTGTGCGAGAGTGATTTTCCTCAAGAGAGACAAGCTCGAGACCCAACTTGCTATACTTGGACCTTGATGGGGACATGCACTGAAAAACGATCAAGAGTAGCCTGCTCTGATACCACTAATCTAGATTATTTTTTAAAACAAAATGAAATCAAAGATATTACAATGGAATACACATAAATATTGCCAGAAAAAGATAAATACAGTAATACATGATTTTAATTAATGAAAGAAATGTACAAAGACTGTAAAAATATAGAGTGAAAGACTCGCTAGAATGGTGGTAGCTTATCTCTGAGAAGATATGTGTCCGCTAATCGCATTCACAAGGAGATCATTTTACAATGAGGCTCCAAAGGTCTTTTTATCATAAAGAAAATCCAAAACCCTAACCTTGGAAGATGAAAATCCAATAGTTTTGTGGACCTCGTTTTGGGTAGTTTGGTGTATCAATTTCCCGGGGGCAAAACTTTGGCATACGATCTCCGTTTGGGGTGCAAACTAGCTCGTTGGAAAAGTATCATCGAGGATATTCATTTTGGGGGCCCAATCAGGGAATTCAACTATAATTGAGAAATTCGATGTCGAAAAACCTTCATTTAGGCCCTCAAAATGTCCCCAAAAGTTAAAAATTGCTAAAAATAGTAAATTACCAAAATTTCCAGAAAATTGTTTTGAACAAGTTGGAAAAGGTGGGTGGCCATCGATATCCACCTGGATAAATCCTCCCTCCTTTGGAAGCAATGGTCTCCATTGAGTTGAGTGCTTGAGGGAGAGGGAAAAGTGTTTGCTGAATCTGCATCTTGATGAGTTGTTTGCCTTGTTGGAGAAGTTGTGTTGCTTAACTTGTTGAAGGTTGTCATGAACTTGTGGCTGGAAGGGTTGGAAATTTTTAACCAGTATGACTACATGAGATGGCTGTGTGTAGAAGGAATATTTAAACTTTGTTGCAATCTTGTCGACCTGCTTCTGTTGGATAGAAGGTGCTTGGGGTGAGGTTGTAGTGTCCTTATGTTCATCTCTTGAACAAATTGTGAAGAAGCTAAATTTTGTAGTATGCGATACTACCTTGTGACATTGTTTAGGTGGGAAAGTATTTGGAACTACCTCTGGTATTCTGTAGAGATGACCCCCCCCGAGAAACTATGACACTGCGGGGTCGAGACTCATAAATAACATGGTGCTTCCACATATACGACTGGCCCAAAAGAACATCACATACATCCGGTGGGGAAACATCACATAATACCTCATCCTTGAAGGGTTGGATGTTGTATGACAATTGAAACTGTTGGTTGACACGAAGATATCGTCCCTGGCGTAGCCACCTGATGTTGTATAGTTGTGGGTGTGGTGTTGTCGACAATCCAAATTGTTTGACGACCTCTACTGAGATGAGGTTCTTATGGATTCTGTTATCAATAATGAAATACAATGGGGTCCCCTTCACCCACATCTATGAATGAAAAAGGTGCCCCCCCTCTTCAGGATTTGTTGGTTCTTTTGGTTGAATTGCAGCGATCGTGACAATAGCAGTGGGATATGTGTCGATGATTTGTTTTCTATTGATATTTTCTGAATCAGGTTCTGAATAAGAGTTTGGATCCTTTTCTTTCATATCATCCACCAATGACTGTTTTGAGCGACATTCATCGGTGTTGTGCCGAGGGATTTTGTGGAAATTGCACCATTTTCCAGTGTCCTTCATATTTCCATGACCCTTCTTTTCCTGTGGCTTAGACTAGTCGCTTTTTAGGAAGGTGTTTTTTAGGGCCGTCTTTATCATACTTTGGTTATTGTCGATTTGCAGACCTAAAATCCCATTTTTTTTGGTGCTTAAACTTCTGCTTGATTTTAAGAGCATATCGATAAGCATAACCGAGTGATGAGATGACCAGAAAATCTATTTCAGTTTAGCTGTATATGTGTAGAGCCCTGCATTATTTCAGAACCAAATTTCACTCAGAGTCTTTGATACCCATCTTGGTGCGCAAGGTATGGAAGGTATTGGTGAACTCCGACACTTCTTGGCTCCTCTCTTACAACAATGTAGTCCATCTCATGTACAGGGTAATATTTCCTTGACCGCATCCACAAAAAAATCCCAAGTGGGCTCTGTCCCATATATTCCAGACTCCTCTGTGGAACTTTTCTCCCAGTAAGTTTCCCACGAATGTTTGACATGGGGGAGAGACTTAAGGAGTGCGAAGGTGATATTTTCCCTGTTAGAAAAATGGTGAACATATAAATAACCTTCTAGAAGATTTAACCATTTGTCTAGGGAATCCACATCTATCTGACCTTCAAATACGGGAATATCAAAATTAACCTGTACCTTTAAAGGTGAGGTGCCTCCAAAGTGGATGCTTGATAAAGACATGCATGTTGTTATCGACATGCATTGAAGGATGTGGGAAAAATTCTCCATCAGTTCGGCCCTCTGTCGCGTGAGAGCTTTCTCAAGCAATAGATTAATAGAATCTCCTGCTCTGTAATTTTCCTTTGCTTCCACCATGGAGGGTTTATTGGGAATGTGAGAGAGATTTTACTTAAGAGAGACAAGATCGAGACCCAACTTGCTATACTCGGACCTCGTCGGGGACATGCATTGAAAAATGATCAAGAGAAGTCTGCTCTGATACCATCGATCCAAATTGTTTTTTAGAACGAAATGAAAGCAGAGATATTACAATGACGTACAAATAAATATTTCCAGAAATAGAGAAATATAGTAATACATGATTTCTATTATTGAAATAAATGTACAAAGACTGTAAAAATACAGAGTGAAAGACTCACTAGAATGGTGGTAGCTTATCTCTGAGAAGAGATGTGTCCGCTAGTCGCATTCACAAGAAGATTATTTTACAATGACGCTCCAAAGGCATTTTATCCTAAATAAAATCTAAAACCCTAACCCCGGAAGATGAAAAGCCAACAATTTTGTGGACCTAGTTTTGGGTAGTTTGGTGTATCAACTTCTTGAGGGCGTAACTTTGGCATATTATCTCTGTTTGGGGCGCACGATAGATTGTTGGAAAGGTATCATCGAGGAGATTCATTTTGGGGGAGAAATAAAGGCCTTTGGCTATCATTGAGAAACTCTATCCCGAAAAACCTTCGTTTAGGCACTCAAAATGGCTCCTGAAGTTAAAAACTACTAAAAATAGTAAATTACCAAAATTGCCAGAAAACTGTTTTGAGCCAGTTGGAAAAGGTGGTTGACCACCGATATCCACTTGGATCAATTCTCCCTCATTAGGAAGCAATGGTCTCCATTGTTTTGAGTGCCTGGGGGAGAGGGAAAAGCATTTGCTGAATCTGTATCTTGATGAGTTGTTTTGCTTAGCTTGTTGAAGGTTATCACGAACCTATGACTGGAAGGGTTGGAAATTTTATACCAGTCTAGTTACATGAGATGCCTATGTGCATAAGTAATATTTACAATTTTATACAATGTTGTCGACCTACTTCTGTTGGATATAAGGTGCTTGGGGCGAGACTGTAGTGGTTGCATTGTCCTTCTGTTCACCTTTTGAACAGATTGTGAAGACGCTAAATTTTGTAGTATGAGATACTACCTCACGACACTGTTTAGGTGGGATAGTAGTTGGAACTACCTCTGGTATTGTTAGGGACCTAACCCCTCACGTCGGTAGAATAATATATTCCCATGTAATAAAGGTCAATATAACTAAGGCCTAACAATAAGGAAGAATATGTCGAATGTAAGAAGACCTAATAGAAGCTTCCACTGCTAGAAGAATCTTCCTCTAGATGGTTCTTTTGATAGACATATTTAGTATAAATAGGATTCGAGGGTATGAGAACTTTGGTCTTGGATATTATTGTAATAGAGATTTTCTCTGCTAGAGGTTTCCCCCTCGAAGAGGCAAGTGAACATTGCTCTCAATAATCAAAGTTCTCTTTTTGGAGTTATTCTGGTATCATTTTGGTTCTATTGTGGTGTTGTTATGGTTATATTGTTGTTCATATTCCATTTCTAGTGTTTTATTTCTGTTCTGTATACTTTTTATATCTGGAATATTACAAGTGGTATCAGAGCACTTTCCTCGACATAAATTGTGGGATAATTTTTTTCAGGGTAGATATGTATTCCGATGTCTTTAAGCTACAAAGCTCTTTCGTTATGTGCATAAACCCGCGGTTGGGGATTCATACATGTATGAAATACAAGTGTTACTTAAGCACACATATGTTGGGCACCCTTGTAAACCCTGTTGGTAACCCTTCTAGTGGTAGCGCAACAGACAACAAATGTATACAGATCAACCTAGATTTCCTAAAGCCCTCTTTAGATAAACCGATCGGCCGCCTGGCTGCTATAGTGCCACCGAGAACAACACTCGGGAAGATACTCTATAGTACCTGGGTAGTCGAGTAGTATGACTAAGGGCATGGTCTAGCCTCCTTAGGTGGCTCCCTGAGATATTTGTCCATGTACTACTGTTGGAACCCACACGTATATCAGAGAGCTAAAGCACAGGGCAAACCCTTCTCTGTAGAACCCTTGAATACGTAACCTTTGGGGACCAAAAAAAAAAAAAAACCCAGATAAGATCTATTGTCGCGCAATTGTGTTTGNCCAGATAAGATCTATTGTCGCGCAATTGTGTTCGAGTTTCCAAATCACTACACATTTCTTCCTGATTAATCATTTGGACATTTCATCACTGTAGTATTCTTTAGACCGGAGTATAACTCTGCAGGTGTAAAAAAAAAAAAAAAAACAAAAGTCAGGATTTTGTTGCACCATTATTTGAGACCTATTCCATTGGATTTATCTCTTTTCCCTTATCAAATTCATACCTATCATTTTTCAGAAAATGTTTTGACCCCACCCACCCCTTTTCGGTTCCCTCATCATCATGGCCCATACCCGTAACCAAGACTTGGAATATTTCTTCAATACCTTGCAATCTAATTTCACAGAGACCCAACAAGAAGTGAGACAACTCAGTTCCAATATTGCCACTATCAATAAAAACATGCATTCCTCCATCGCTGCCTCAATCGAGGAACTCAAATAAGACCTCAAACAAGACATTACTACCCAACTTGAATCTGTCGCTTCGATGATCTCCTCCAAGCTGCATATCCCTATAGATCCCCCTTTGCATACCAAAGATGAAACTTCCTCTCATTCCCATAATTTTCAGCCCCATCACTTTCAGCGTGACCTACACCTTCTGCATGTGGATGTGATCAAATTTGATGGCTCAAATCCCACTGGTTGGGTAACTCAAATGGAACATTATTTCTCTTTGTACGACATTACAGATGAGTTGGACAAACTTTGGTATGGTGTTCTCCATCTAGATCAAGAACGTTGGAAATGGTGGTGTTGGCACCAGGCTGAAGTGGAAAGAAGGATGATCATGGGAAAGAAAGCGTGCAGGAAACTGAAGTGACAACTGGAAAAATATCAGCACGTGCAAATACAAGAAAGCGTGCACAGTGGGAAGCGACAGCTGGAGCAAGAACAACACGTGCATGGGAGAAAAACCTAGCGTAAGAAGGGTTATGGTTTTGGTAATATTCTGTAAGTGGCTGAAGAGACCGAAATGTATAAATATAGATATGAAAGTATCATATGGGTGTGTGGTTTTTTGGGTAGTACTTGTTGTAGTTGTCATTGTTGAGTTTATGTTAGTTCTTATGAAGATTGCAATTGTTATCGAGTGATTTTTCCGAGTATTGTTGTTGGCGATATGTGAGGGGTTTGAATTATATGAACCAAGTTTTGTAAACTGTTGAGAAAGAAAGATACAAGGGAAGGTAGATCTGAGGATTAGACCGCAGGCTGCAGAGCCTGGTGCGATCTAGTTCGCCTCACATAGATCTTACCCACTTTTGCGGAGAACTGTAAGCACGTGGCGCAGGGAGATCAAGAACTACTATAATACAAGAGCCAAGAGCCAAATATTTATGGACGTAGCCTAGGAGGGGTGAACCACGGTAACTTCTATGTAATATGTTGAATGTTTTCATAGCTTTAACTTATTTCAAGCAATAGATGACTACGATTGATGAATAACCAAACGCATTATTGCAATCTATTTATATTTTGAGTTATATGCATGCGATTCTTGGGAACAAGTAGATTACAGTAACAGTTCGCAGAATAGGGCCTTAATCAAGAAACCCTTTATCTCCTACTCTATCCTAGGCTGTAAACACCTGAGTCTTACAGTCAACCATTCTTAGCTATCTTGGGTGAGACTGCAAAGTACCTTCCGGGCACTGCGTTCCCTTTTGGTTTACCAGGAGGGTCCATAGTTAGAGGCTTTTGTTGGAACCCCGAATGACATGAACCCTGGGTCAATAACTCAGATAACCTAAGAAGGGAGTTGATATAAGACCAACAAATGGTTCCATTGCTGTATTAAGAGGAACAAGATAGGACTGAGTAGATGAGATAGAGTGGAAAAAAACCATCAAAGAAGCAATGAGCCGTTAGAAGGGAATGTGGAGACCTTGGAACCCCATGAGAGAAGAAATCGAGGGTTGGTTGCGAACTAAAGAGATAGAGTTTGCACACAAAGACAATAGAAACCCTAGAATCACACCACGCGGATACCTGTATAAATACGTGTTTATGGATTTACATGAAATCTTCTTCTATAATTTTTCGCATCTACTATAGGAGTAGATCTTAAGGTGAATGGATAACCACCCGACGAACCAAATTCGACAGCTATATTGAAGTCTAGTACAGATTCAATAGCTGCACCAGGTGAACAAAAAATTCATCCGTGCAGTAGACTTTTGTCTTGATAGTATTGTGGCAGGATTCATCATAGAGTTTGCGGTAGACACAACGAAGTCATATAGCGCAGCCGGGCAAGAATTTCTATGAGGACCTAGAGGAAGGTACATTTGATCCCTGTATACTTCTATCAAGTTACTGCTATATAAAAAAGGTGTAATGACAATGGAATCAGATAGTTAGACTTCCCTGCACGCATGGGGGAAGGGGGGAAGCACTGACAGAAAGAGGAGGAATGGAAGGAGGGTAGGAGAAACAGAAGAAAGAAGAGGAACCCTTGGACCTGATCTCAATGGATGACGACCAACTCAAGTGGATCTTGGCGTCATTAGGAATGACGCGTAGCGAAGCACCCTACCAATATAAGATAAACACCAAGAAGAGAGCCATAGCCGAAAGGGAGGGCTTGGCAAGTGATGAGGAAGAGGTAGACGATCTCTGAGCTGTGGAGAAGATTGAGGAAATCCTGTGCACCACCTACGAGAGGAAAACAAGAGACCCAAGAACGGAAGGAGAAGACAACCACCCCTTTCGTATTAATGTGAGTGTGGAACCCATAAACCCATGTGTGACCAATACACCACAGAGAACACCACCATTTAGGTAACCAAAGTTTGAAGGAAGTATGACAGCAAGAAGCACATCTACACAAGGAGTGACAACTGGAGGAGCCAGTGTAGGTAATCTTAGTCAAGTATCCACACTGTGCGGAGGAGGTAGTAGCTCAGTACTCAGAATGGCAGGACACAACCCTACTATCAGATTACCAGATTTTTGAGGAGAAGCAACAAAAGACCTTGAGAATCATCTATTCATTTGCGCTAAGATCTGGGAAGCAAAGTAGATCACTGATGACAACACCAAACTTGCGCAACTAGCAATCATGCTAAGAGACCACGCACTAGACTAGTACATGAGTCTAGACACAAATAGTGCTCTCGAGATGAAAATAACACTGGATGACATTATGAAACTACTAATTAATGAGTTCCAGAAGCTGAGCTCAGAGGATCAATATATGAACGAGATGATTGAGATAAGACATAAATCGAGAGAATCGGTATGGGATATTGATCAGAGATTCAAGCGATTAAAAGGGAAGTTAAAATACCTTATGACTGAGATGCAACATAGGAACATGTTTGTCAACTCACTAATCCCACACTTAAAATATCCACTATGAGAACAAAAGTTTTAGACCCAAGCAGAGGCTCTGCAGGCAGCCTTGTAATTGGAAGAGAATTAGTACCAGCAGTTGGACCTGGCTATCGAAGAACTGAAAGAAGATCTAAAGAACTTAACATTTTAGCTGAACCAAAATAAGAACGAGGAAAAACGAGAAGTTGTTTGGTGTACCACGTTCAGGACAGAAGGACACCACACAAATGAATGTCTGACGCTCGCGCAGTATATGGCAACAAGCATGCCAAACCCGCGACCACAGGGGGGATTATGGTGTGAAATCTGCAAGAAACCGGGTCACGACCCGTACCATTGCATGATGATGAAGAAATACCAAACAGTCCCAATGAACTCATATTACACATTTTGCAAGTCAGTGGGCCACGACGATAAAGACTATTGAACTATGGATCTGATGCGGGAAAGAACCTCAGACGCATACAGGGTACAGGCAAAAATGATGACTGGGCAGACAACACCACAGTTCATTCAAGCCCCAACACCATACAAAATTGCACAATAGAAATATAATACTGTGCAACAACCTTATAATAACACTCAGCCGCAGTACAACCCAACATAACCTCAGTACAATACCGCACAGTATACTCAGGGACCATAATATAACGTGCCATGAGATGATCGTGCAACCTATAGAGGAGCAGGATGAGCCAGAGGAGGTTTCGGACATGGAAGAGGACTAGTCACATGTCACAATTTCCAACAACCAGGACATTATGCAAAAGAATTCCCACTACCACCAGTGACCTGTATATATTGTCGCGCTTCGGACCATGATACAGAGGAATGTTCGACACTACTCGTAAAGATCCAGGAAAAAATAAACCAAAATAACCAGAATGTTCAGTGGATTTTAGCCGAAGCAAGGGATGATGGATGAAACATTAACATATTCACTCGAGGAGGAATGAAAACAGGAAATGACGCAGTTTGACAGGACCCAACGCAGAACCAATGGGTAAAGAAGAACCTCGACCCCAAGAAGAAGTTCGACGCGCAAAAGGAAAAGGATATCTTTACAAAAGCTCGACAAGAATTCCAGAAGAAGGACATAGCGCTGACTGCGCAGTAGAACAAGGAAGCTCCGGAATATGACATGTCACCATCACTGGACCATACCAATAGAACACAACCTAAGGAATAAGTAAGTACTACCAAAGAATTTTTGCAATCATGCATCAAAATGTTAAGTGATCCTTTATCTATCAAAGTATTGCAAAACATCCTAGAGAAATGTAGCAGTGAGACAAAACAGAAGCCAGAACTGAAAACTGTCAACCACCTACACACAAGAAGAAGAACAAGTCGAGAATTTAGAATCAATGCTAATATTTGGGATTTCAACATGGGAGATATTATACTAGATCTAGGATCCAAAGTGAACGTACTACCAAAAAATACATGGCAATGCATGGGAGAACCTACACTGGGATACTCAACTGATCAATTAAAGCTAGCAAATCAACATAGAGTCCTACCAATAGGTAGACTGAAAGGAGTAACCATATATCTGGATGGGGTGAGCACCAAGGTAGACTTTGAAGTCATCGAAATAGTAGACGGTACAACACCTTACCCAACGCTACTTGGTCTGGATTGGGCATTCGACAACCAGGCCATAATTAACTTGAAAAATAGAAAAATGACATTTGAGTTAGGAGACTATAGGGCTATAGCCCCACTTGACCCATCATAAGGCGAGAGGTTCGTAGAACCCACTTGCCTGGATCTAGACGAAATCGACCAGTTGTACAGAACAACTGCATGCGATGCAGACTATATAAACCCAACTGGAGACGGGATACTCTGTTGTCAGAGCATTACTTCATGCACAACAGACTCAGACACTGGGTTACAAAACTGACAGCAAAGACTACATGAAGTATCCATAAGAAGGTGTGCAAGAATAGACTACATAGTAAGATGGCTTGGCACAAAAATCATAGAACCACCCATTTTTCATAGACTAAATGATTTGGAAACTTTCTTGACACAATACGAAGATTAAGTCTTAGAGAACCAAAGACTATTAGCACTAAAGGCTACACCCGCAAGATGGTGGGGTGTGCACAAAGATACTATCACAGATTGGTATGAATGCAAACGATTACTACGCATAAGGTTTGGCGCAGAACAAATATGGAACAACCGAAAAAAATATGATGGACTAGGAAGCCTAGAATAACACTTGGAGGCGTGTAAAAAATTATGGAAAATGACGCCACCAGAAGAATGGCCTCACCACTTCAGTCATACTTTAGAAGGCATACCGGCGAATTGGTATATAGACCAGGAAATGCGAAAAGGAACCAAGATATGGGCGACACTCCAACAAAATATTACAGTCACTTTCTCATTCGAGCATGAGAACCCCAACATAGACACAACCTTGAAACAGATCAGAGATGTCATATTCATTACAAAATCAAAAGTGGAATTTATCACAAAGGTACAATAGAGGAATAAGAAGATAGTCAAGGAACTGTTGTCATGCTACCAGGTAGAGGAATAAGCACCAAATGAAGATGATTCGTGCGATATTCAGATCGAATAAGTTGAAGGCGAGAGAGAGGTGGAAGGACCACCCTTAGAATCAGAGGTCATATCTGCGCCAATCAATATTAAGAAGGTTAACATAGGGACCTCCGAGTAGCCCAAAATGGCCAGCATTAGAGATTATTGGGACGAACATACACTAGAAAGCATCACAGAGTTGTTGCATGAATACAACGACCTTTTTCCCACAACCTTTACAGAGATGAAAGGAATAGCCAGAGAATTAGGAGAAATGAATATACCACTCAGATCTGATGTGAGACCCATTAAACAAGGACCATATAGACTGAACCCCATCTACAAATAGAAATTCAAAGACGATATCGAAAGGATGCTCGAGGCTGACATCATCGAATCGATCGAAGAATCAAAATGGATAAGCCTGATGGTAGTACAAGACAAGAAAAAGGGAAGAGGGATCAGGATATGTGTCAAACTGAGGAAGTTGAACGACGCCTTCTTACATGACCCATTCTCCACACCATTCACAGATGAAGTACTCTAGAATGTAGGAGGACACAAAGCCTACTCATTCACCGATGGATTCTCGAGATATCATCAGATTAAGATAGCACAAGAGGATAGACACAAGACCACATTTGCGACAGAATGGGGATCCTATCAGTACACAGTCATGCCATTCAAATTGAAGAATGCACCTACGATATTCTCCAGAGTGGTCATCGCAACATTTAAGGAATTCATCCACCAATTTCTCGAAGTCTACCTGGATGATTGGATGGTTTATAGCCTATTAAAAAACCATGTGGAAGTTTTACGCCTGATGTTAGAACGATGAAGATAGTGCCATATATCACTGAATATCAAGAAATGCATATTTGGAACACCATTTGCGATACTACTGGAAAAATAGTATGCAAACAGGGTTTATTAATGGATCCGGCCAAAATCGCAGTCATTATTAACCTACCAGCACCAAAAATAGTCCGCCAACTAAGAGCAATGTTAGGACATACAGGATACTACAGGAAATTCATCAAAGGCTACGTGCAGATTACAACGCCTATGGAAAAAATGTTAAGGAAGGATACCAAGTATCAATGGAATGACGAGTGCTAACACGGTCTGGACACCCTGAAGAAAAAAATGGTCACCGCACCAATATTGGTATTTCCAAACTGGGAGAAGACATTCCATGTACTTGTAGATGCATTAGCAATAACACTTGGAGCTATTTTAGCACAACTAGGAGCATGAGACTTGGATCACCCGATAGCATTCACAAGCAGGAAATTATCAGACTCAAAACAGAATTATAACACGATGGAAAGAGAAGGCTTAGCTATGGTTTACACACTACAAAAATGCAGACATTACCTATTGGGAAAACACTTTAATATGTTTACAGATCACTCAGCCCTGAAATAACTATTTAACAAGCCAATGTTATGGGGGAGAATCTGTCGATGGTTACTGCTATTTCAAGAATTTGACTTCGAGGTAATATCAAACCAGGGAAAATGAATCCATTGCCTGACCACTTATCAAGGGTCACAAATGGAGAGGAACCAACGAATTTGGAAGACAAATTTCCAGATTCACAGCTCTTCTAAGTACAGATTGCTGACGATTACTTCGCATAGATCATCCAGTACTTGAGCATAGGTACTACGTCGTAGGGATATACCACTGCGTAGAAAAAGAACTTGGTATTCCGTGCAACCGACTATCAATTGATCACAGGGCATCTATACAAAATGGGCATAGATAGGATCTTACGACGATACGTAATAGACCACGAACGACCACGAATTTTAGGAGAAGCCCACGAAAGAATATCAGGAGGGAATTATGCAGGAAAAGAGACTGTGCAGAAGGTACTACGCGTAGGATTGTGGTGGCCAACGATCCATTGAGACTCGAAAGAATATTGCCAGCAATGTGATGTCTATCAACGGGTCGACAAACCCAACAGAAGGGACGAGATGCCACTACGACCGCAAGTGACACTTCAGGAATTTGACAAATGGGAAATAGACTTTGTGGGACCCATTAACCCACCCACCAAGAGAATAGTGGCGATATACATTATCACCATGACAAAATACTTAACGAGATGGTCGGAAACCGCACTAGTAAAAGATTGTAGCCTAGAGACAACTGCCCACTTTCTTTTCGAACAAGTAATTACAAGATTTGGGTGCCAAGATTCCTGATGAGTGACCAAGGAACACACTTCATCAACAACACCATCTAAGTGATGCTTGAAGAATTATAAGTTCATCACCAAAAAATCACACCGTATCACCCACAGGCTAATGGCACGGTAGAAGCCTTCAACAAAATTCTAGAGAACGCCCTGACGAAGATATGTAACGTCAACATGGATGATTGGGATCTCAAGGTACCAACATTACTATGGGCGTATAGAACCACATGAAAAAAGTTGGTAGGTCACACACCATTCAAGCTGGTCTATGGTCAAGAAGCAGTGGTACCATTAGAATTTCTAATACCTAGTCTACGTGTAGCAACTATCACACAAATGACAGAATGAGGTGCAGTCCAGGAATGACTGGATCAATTACTGTCAATGGAGAAAGACCGAATCTTGGCAGGATTCCATAAACAAGTATAGAAAGCGAGAGATAAAGCATGGCATGACCGCGACATCAAGAGAAGTATGTTCAAGGAAGTAGATCTAATATTTCTCTACGACAGTAAAGCACGACAGCACCCAGGGAAGCTCGTGATGCATTGGCTAGGACCATACAATGTAAAACCTGTCACGGATGGAGGATCCATATAGTTGGAAGATCTAGCAGGCGTAGACCTGAGAGGAATGATCAATGGGAGCCAGATGAAGCTATATAAAGATATTCGACTGCCCACTGCGCAGTAAAAAAAAAAAAAAAAAAAAGAGGGAAAAGACAACGGCCATATCGGAAAGGGGAACAAGCGGGAAAAGGAAAGTCAACAAAATCACACTGATAGGACATCATGAGGTAGAATTAAATCAAGGAAAGGATGGATGGGATGTCGCACTAAACACGCCAACTGGCGATGAAAAAGTAGCCATAAGGGCAGGTATGAAACCACTGTGGATGCAGTGAACCCACACTTATGGTGCATTAATCGCACAAGGTAGGAAGCGTCCTCAACAAGATTCATGACACACCCATACAACACAAAAGAACATAAAAAATTAGTCTATTTGAAAAATAAAAATGAAGAAAGAGAAATAGCATCCCGAACGCATAGAGCGAGATCGCAGATCTTATCCGAGCTATTTGAAACAAACAAATGTTCGATAGACACTAGTATGGCACGACCAAAGCTCATAGAACTAGGCCAGATAGTTAGATCAACTAGGGTTCAAACTAGGTCACGAGGAAAACGGGAAGAAAACTAGCAACAACCACTAGAGATTGTTGATATTGACGAAATCCCATCGCCAGAGAATATTCCAGTTGAATCAAAGAAATCCCGTAGCCCCAAGCGGAAACCATGAAAGAGGATACACCGACAACATCATAGGAGCTTCAGAATCAAGCAGTAGGAACTCATTAGGAAGGACAACTAGAAAACGCTGACGCAACCATGGAAATAAACAGAAGCACACAAAACCCGAAAGCAGAGCTCCAACTAGAGGTTCCACAAATACCCATCCTAGACTTTTCTTTTTCGGACGAGTTGATTGAAAAAATGGGCAAATCTTGGGAAGAATGGATGGAAAAGGAGCAACCAAAAGCTGCTAGAACTTTGAACCAACCAACACAGCCGGAAGATAGGATTCATATATCAAGCTCGCCTCAAAAGAGACCAGCTATAGAGATTGTGCTACCTCACACAACAGAAGGCATATAGGTGGACTCCCAGCTATTGGGTCACATTGGGAAGCTCAAGTTTTCTGACCATGATGTAGCGGATGAAAGAAAATATCCATAGCTTTCACCACAAGTCTTTTCGGAGACAATAGCTGTGAACCCTTTCGGAGGAACTATCACTAAGCCATGCAAGTGGGCAACCGGACTGGACAAAACCAAAATCCTAGGATTGCTGAAGATACCACACTTTGGTAGAGGCCAATATGCGACGAAATGCGTCAAACAACTGTTAGAAGTTACACATGGAGGGGATGTATGGATGGATAAACCCATCCCCATAACTATTGAACTCATTACGCAAATTATAAGACTAGCCATCCGAGGTATGGATCTTGCGCTGATATTGGATGAAAAGTCCAAGGAAAAAGAATTGGTAGAACAAATGAAGAATAAATATGGAACTCATAGGGGAACGCGAGGCATTATAATCAAGCGAATTAACGATGCCACGACACAACTGGGAGCAAAGATCTTACAATGCAAACTGGTAAGAAAATTCCATAAAGATGAAGTACCGGCAAGAGTTATCGCAGCTGCATCTTAGTGTGCAAAAGTCACCTTCATGAGATGGGCGCCATACTTATCAAACTTGTTCCAAATCGACTGTAAAGACGTGCAAGAAGCAGGTGGATTTTCACTACTCATGGCTGATTACTCTCATCGCTTTCATGGGATGGAAAGAACCGGACTACATCATCTTCTGTACCACACCACAACTAGGAGAAGCGAGATATCGCGTCCTAAAATCCACACGATTGGGCAAGAACAAGAAGGGAAATGGAATTATATTTGAAGCTTACCTATGGGAAATTTAGGAAGTAATCAACCAAGCATGGAGGATAACACCAGAGGTTGTCGCGTGATTCAGGGGCATCTCCAATTTTTGGTCTAGACGAAAATCCATGTGGATACAACCAAGACATGACCCACATAAACAGTGGCTATAGATGCGCTATTGCGTCACCGAGGGAGACATCGAGATCATCATCCACAAGTGGCCGGATGAATGGAAGATCCCAACCATTCCCAGAGAAGTACCGGGACAAACAACAAAAGGAGGGGCTCTGTAGCCAGAAACACAACCTCCACAAGTCCTAGTACCCAAGAAACCAAGAACAGGCCAAATCAAGTCAACTCAGACAGAGGGCGTCTCAGAGATGCTAGGGACCCAGAAGGGGAGAACAAAAACCACTCAACCAACCAATGAACAACAGAACTTGGCTAAGGGAGGATAGGAAATTGCAACGAACCCCATCATACAGGAAACAGGGGGAACTAAGAGACCAGTGGTACATGAAACAGGTGCACACAAGAAATTGAATTTCTCGAATCCCACTGGTTGGGTAACTCAAATGGAACATTATTTCTTTTTGTACGACATTACATATGACTTGGACAAACTCCGGTATGGTGTTCTCCATCTAGATCAAGAACGTTGGTAATGGTGGCAATGGAGAAAAACTGCCCGTCAAGGTTATGTTTCTTAGACAGACTTTGCGGTAGAGATTTATGAATTCTTTGACATTAACACCAACCATTTAGGCCGTTTGACAAAGTTGAAACAATCTGTCACAATGGAAGACTTTATAATTGCTTTTGAGCGACTGGATTTTCATACAGAGGGCATGTCTGATGCTTTTTTTTGAGAATGTTTTATCAATGGCCTCAAGGATGAGACTTGTGCCCATGTCCTCATGGCTTGACCTCAGAGTTGGGTGGAGGCTACTAAAAGAGCTAAGGAATCACAACAAGTTGTCTCTTATCAAAACTGGAAACCCTATTTTATTGCTCGCGCTAAACCAATAAATCCCACTCCTCCTTCTACTCCACTAAAGACCCAAAAATTGACCAGGGCCAAAATGGCTGAACGCCAACTCAAAGGCCTTTGTTATAATTATGATGAAAAATATTTTCTAGGACACAAGTGTAAGGAACCAAATCATTTTATGGCCATCTTGGAGGATGTTGAAGCTCCCCTTGCGTCAGTGTCACTTGAACCCACTGACGTAACTCCTCCCTCAGACCCTCCCGAAGTCAAACCGATCATTTCCCTAAATGCTCTTACTGGCTTATCTGCTCCCCAAACCCTCAACATAATTGGCTACATCAAGCATAGGAAGTTCATCATTCTTGTTGATAGTGGAAGCACCCATAATTTTATTCACCGCCGCATTTCCCAAGAAACTAATTTCTATATACATGCAGTCAATAATTTCCAAATCATGATTGCCAATGGTGGGTCCATGAAATGTGGAGGGAGTTGTGAAAATGTGCGTCTCCAAATTGGTGACTACCACCTAAAATCTCATATGTTTTCTATCAACATGGGTAGCTGTGACATTGTGTTGGGTGCATACTGGCTAAGGACTTTGGGTCCCATTCTGATGGATTTTGAGGAATTAACCATGAAATTCGACTAGGAGGGCCAACAATATAAGTTCCAAGGCATCACCGCCAGTTCCCCTGAGATCATTAGTTCCCATCGAATGGAAAAGCTGCTCAAAAAAGGTCATTCTGGCGTTATTGCCCAACTCCATGCCATACAAGCAAATGAGACACCCTCTGTGCCGCAGGACCTCCAATCCATCCTCTCTAAACATCAAGTGGTTTTTTCCACTCCCCAGGGACTCCCTTATTCCCGTGGTGTTCATGATCATTCCATTCCCCTTGTCCCAGGAAGCCTTCCTCCCAATATCCGTCCCTATCGTCACCCCTTTCCCAAATAAATGAAATTGAGAAAATGGTTCAAGAACTGCTTAACACAGGTGTTATCCACCCTAGTACGAGCCCCTACTATTCTCATGTGTTCATGGTCCTTAAGAAAGAAGGTTCTTGGCACATGTATCATGGATTTCGTTCCCTCAACAAACTCACCATTAAAGAAAAATTTCACATTACTATCATTGATGATCTCTTGGATGAATTGAGTGGTGCCCAGTTCTTTACTAAACTTGATATTCATTATAGATACCACCAAATCTGTATGAAAGAGGCAGACATTCCTAAGACTTCCTTTAGAACTCATGAGGGCCACTATGAGTTTTTGGTCATGCCATTTGGCTTGTGTAATTCTCCATCCACTTTCCAAAGCCTCATGAATCATGTCTTCCATCCTTTTCTCCGTCATTTTGTCTTAGTTTTCTTTGATGATATCCTCATCTATAATAAAACCTAGACATACCATCTTGCTCATGTGGATCGAGTTCTCCATCTACTCTCTCAACACCAACTTTTCCTGAAACAATATAAGTGTGATTTTGGCGCCTTAGAAGTCGAGTACTTGGGTCATCTTGTTGGCAAGTCTGGTGTAAGGGTGGATCCTAAAAATATTGAAGCTATGCAAGACTGGCCTCACCTAAAGACTCTCAAAATATTATGTGGATTTCATGGCTTAATAGGTTATTATCACAAGTTGATTAAGAATTATGGAAATATTGTAGCACCTCTCTCCGCACTCCTTAAAAAGAATTCTTTCACTTGGACTCCAACAACTGCTCAGGATTTTCAAACCTTGAAGATGGCCATGTGCACCACTCCAGTCTTGGTCCTTCCCGATTTTACAAAGACCTTTTTCCTGGAATGTGATGCTTTAGGGAAAGGAATTGGCGATGTCCTTATGCAAGAGGGGTTGGCCTTTAACCTTTACCAACAAACAACTGTCTGAATGAAATTTGGGAAAATCAATCTATGAAAAGGAAATGTTGGCTATTCTTCATGTCGTTGATCTTTGGCACCCTTATATATTGGGGAAATGCTTCCAAATTAAGACAGATCATCAAAGCCTGAAGTATTTTCTGGAACAACACATTTCCTCCCCAGAGCAACAAAAATAGGTGAATAAGCTCTTTGGATATGATTATGAGATCATTTACAAGAAAGACAAAGACAATGTGGTTGCAGATGCACTTTCCTGAAAATATGAAGATGAAGGGTCCCTTTTTTCTCTTTCCTTCATTGTGCCAGATTGGTTCCAAGCTGTTCGCTAGGAATGGCTACACGATCCCAAAAGTTCGCATCTGATACAACAATCATAGTCCAATTCTCCAGTTTCCATAGTGTACTCTTGGCTCCATGATGAGCTTCGATACAAAGGCCGTTTGTATTTAGGTAAATAGTCAAAACTTAAATCCACAATACTTTCTGAGCTTCATGCTACACCCACAATTGGGCACTCTGGGTTTACCAAAACCTATGACAAGGTCAAACGTTCTTTTTTCTGGGATGGTATGAAACAAGACGTTCATAATTTTTTGGCTGAATGTGATGTGTGTCAACGCAACAAGGGAGAAATAGTTAAATCTCTTGGAACACTACAACCTCTTCGGAGTCCACCTGCTATTTGGCGGGATATCTCTATGGATTTTATTGTAGGCTTACCTAAATCAGGCAATAAATCAATCATCATGGTGGTAGTTGGTTGTATTTCCAAGTATGCTCATTTGTTTTCTCTTCAACACCCATTTACAACATCCACTGTGGCTCAAATTTTCATGGATAAGGTCTTCAAGCTTCATGGCATGCCACATTCTGTTGTTTCTGATCGAGACCCAAATTTCACCAGCAATTTTTGGCAAGAATTGTTCAAGCTACAAGACACCCAATTGCATCTCAACACAAATTATCATCCTTAGACTGATGGTCAAACTGAAGTTGTCAACAAGTGTTTGGAAACATATTTGAGGTGTTTTGCCTCGAAAAATCAAAATCAGTGGGCTCAATGGTTACCACTAGCTGAATGGTGGTACAACACTTCATACCATACAACTACCTGCATGACACCTTTTGAAGCGGTATATGGACAAAATCCACCTTCAATTCTCTCATATTTTCTAGGTGTATCGAAGGTCTAGGTGGTTGACCAAACACTTACAGTTCGAGAGGCTATCTCCATACCCTCAAATAGAATTTGGTCATGGCCCAGAATCACATGAAGCAACAAGCAGATCACGGTCACTCTGAACATCAATTTGTAGAAGGGGATCAGGTGTTTCTTTGATTGCAACCTTATAAGAAAAAATCCCTCAAGGCTGACCATTGTCAGAAACAGGTGCCCAAATTTTATGGTCCTTATACCGTTCTCAAGCACGTGGGACAGGTGGCTTATCAGTTAGCTTTGTCCATTCTAAGCTACATCCTATTTTTCATGTTTCCTTCTTAAAGAAGGTGATTTGAACTAAGTGCCAAACTCAAACCAACCTTCCCGAGTTGGAAGAAGAAGGCCCCATTTGTATACAACCACAAGTAGTTTTGGACCAGCGTGAGCATCACCTGCATCAACGAACCATCAAGGAAGTGTTAGTCCAGTGGAAAGATACAACCCCAATAGATGCCACTTGGGAACCAACTATCATTCTGCAACAATTTCCACATCGCAAGCCTTGAGGACAAGGTTGTTTTTAGGGGGGAGGACATGTTAAGGAACTGACCCCTCACGTAGGTAGAATAATATATTCCGATGTAATAAAGTTCAATATTAATAAGGCCTAGCAATAAGGAAGAATAAGTCGATTGTAAGAAGACCTAATAGAAGCTTCCGCTTCTAGAAGGATCTTCCTCTAGATGGTTCTTTTGATAGACATATTTAGTATAAATAGGAGTCGAGGGTATGAGAAATTTGGTCTTGGATATTATTGTAATAGAGCTCTGCTCTGCTGGAGGTTTCCCCCTCGAAGAGGCAAGTGAACATTTCTCTCAGTAATCAAAGTTCTCTTTTTGGTGTTATTCTGGTATCATTTTGGTGTTATTGTGGCGTTGTTCCGGTTATATTGTTGTTCATCTACCATTTATAGCATTTTATTTCTGTTTTGCATACTTTTTATATCTGGAATATTACAGGTATTCTGTAGAGATGACCCCCCCGAGAAACAATGACACTACAGGGTTGAGACACATAAATAACATGGCGCTTCCACATATATGGTTGGCCCAAAAGAACATCACAGACATCCAATGGGAAACACCACAGAATACCTCATCCTTGAAGGGTTGGATGACATATGAAAATCGACATTGCTCGCTGACACTACTACATTGGGCACAAATTATGACGGTTTAAAATTTCGGCATATTTTTTTTGCTCTTTTTGGACTAAATATACTTTTTTTTTGGGGGGGGGTCCAAATGTTGGTCGCTCTAGTGACCAACCTTCCAAGTTGGTCGTTTTAACGACGAAAGTTGGTTAGTAGAGAGACCAACCACCAGTTAGTCGCTATAGCGACCAACAATGGCACGTGTGAGAATCAAATGGTCATTTACGGAAAATCAATCCTATATATATCTCAGTTACGTCAAATTTTCTATAGTTGCAACAATCATTTTCTACAGTTGCAAAAATCATTCGGGTGTTCTGATGCAATGGTGTTCTGCTTTTTAATGAAATCTTGATTTCAATTCTCTTTCAAGAAGAAAAACATTGAATTGATCAGATTCTACAAAGTTGAGATTTTGAAGGTCAATACTTAATTTTTTTTTGTGTGATTTATTAATTTGGTGCCATTGAACTATTTTGTGGTTTATTTTCACTCAAATCAGATTTTATGGTTTATTTTAAATCCTTAGAAAGATTTTATGGTTTATCCACTTTTGATAGAGTAAAAAGATTATTGATTCAACTACAATCACTCTAATTAGATTCAATCACTCTAATTTTGTTCTTATATTTCATGGAACTTCTTGAATATCTAAGTATC
>ML780419.1:304152-327388 GCA_009831015.1 Picea engelmannii | reverse complement strand
ATCAGCTCGATGGCTAAATATCCCACCCAACCTGATCCAAGATTGGTCATGGAGGTGAAATATTCCTCCCTCACCATTCTACATTGGATCTACTCTGTTTCATGAGAGTTCTACACCAACCGCAGGTATAAAGAGAGAGAGGGCACACCATTGAGGGTTTCAAGCACTCTAGTTTTCCATTGGATCCGAGAGTCCATTTTGTTGGTAGGTTGTTTCACCTTATGATGACCCAGGTTGTGCCAGAGAGCCGCATACTTTATTGTGGGTTGGTTTTGAGTGGGCGTGCATAGACTTGTCCTATGGAGCGAGACAATTTCTCCCTTTTGATACTCATGATTGAGCATGGAGGTGGCTGGGTAGATACTATTTACACAGAGGTTCTCTTACAGATGTAGGTTATGGACAACAGGTCCAGTTGCCACAGGTATTCCAGCCTGAGGATCCAAGAGCGAGGGATCCATTATATATACAGGGAGAAGACATGCATGGTCAGAGTAGTGCAGTGTCAGCATGGTGATGTTTGACAAAGACTAGCATGTGACCTGTGGATCATAGGGTTGATCAACTCATTGAATGATTGGGGCGAGTGGACCTTTGTAGGGGAAAGTTGTTTTGACTTCCCATTGAGCTTCAATGTTGAGCAGAGCACATCACTTGAGGGTGTCTCACGAAGGTCTTGCAATACCTCACTATGGAATCAACATGTGCAGTTTATGGAGGCCGTGTTGATCTTGTTATGGACTTGGAGGATGGACTCATTCCGGGATGAGGCCATGTGTCATGTACAAGAGATTCACGGAGTTGATATATTTCAGGATTATGCTTCACAAGGTATTGCAGTTCACATCCTGATATGAGACCCAGGGAGTGGAGTGTATGATAGTTCATCTCTGGATGGGGCCTACTGTGTGTCCCATAGATGGACATGGGACCCCGGTATTATATTTGGATGGGTCTAGTTATTGCTTGAGGACAAGAAATATTCTAGCAGGGAGGACTGTAATGTCCCTACTTTGGGACATCAAGGTATTACATAGTGTTATGATGACCAGAGCAACCAGATGGATATTATAGCGAGTATAGGAGATATTGAGGGGTATTTTGGGGTTCTACTTGCACCGCTCATATTATTTCATCATTATGGTCCATTACGCAAAGCTTGGCTTTCGTTCCATTGCATTCCGACGATTTCCATGATTTTGAGTTATTTTGGGCTATAGGTTAATTAAATGCACTAAGGAGGTCATATTGGGAACAATACTTGGAGTAACCTCTCAGTGTAATAGCTCATTGGAATCAGGAGGAACCACACTACAAGATAGAATGATGAAAAGTGAATTTCAGTGTCCAGGGAAGCCATAAGGAGAGATAAGGCGCTTTTTAGAGGTAAAAGAGTTAATTAATTAATTAAAGTGATTTAATTAATTAATTAATAATTAATAAAACAAAATTCACTATGGAGGGACAAGGTGAGCAGTAAGGATAAAAGAGAGGCATGAGCCTCTATTCATTGATTCATGTTGATTATCAGTTTTGATATCTAGCTTCGAGCTAGTGAGCCCATGCCTTGGGGATTTTGAGGGTTTTGACTTAACAAACCCTAGAGATCAGCTCAATGGTGAAAGATCCCACCCAACCTTATCCAATATTGGTCATGGAGGTGAAAGATTCATCCCTCACCATTCTACATCAGATATACTCAGTTTCAGGAGAGTTCTACACCAACCATAGGTACACAAAGAGAGAGGGCGCACCATTGAGGGTTTCCAGCAAAGGGGGGTGCATTTGTGGAGATAGATCAGTTTGATATAGCCAAGGAGAAGGGATTTTGGAGATTCCATTTACTGGGTTTTATTTGCAGGGACCATAGCACCATTCTTTGGTTCTTCCAGAGGGATTTTGATGGAGGTTTGATTTGCATTGAGAGTGGGACGATTTCCCCAAGAGGAGAGTGAAATTGTGAAGTAGATATTCTCATGAGGAGGTTTCAAACTTCAATATTCAATGAGTTATCTATCCTATCTTGTTCCTAGACATCAAATCTATTCTTCTAGAGTGTTATGCTTGTCATTGGAGCCAACTAGGAGGAGGACCGAATTATCTAGGGTCTTAGTCATCTAGGGGGGCACATCATTTTTTGGAGGGAGGCTCGATCCAAGGGTCTAAGGGGGGTTTTGGATATTTGGGCACTTGGGTTGTCCTTGCAGTAACTCGATCTATCATTCTACTCAGTTTGGGGTCATTTGGATACTTCCTTCAACCAGGATGAATTATTGGGCATTGATAGGATTAAGGAGGGTGCAACTCCACTTGAGGAATCAACATTCAGAGGGAATCTCTTGCAATTTTGGTTAGAGACTTAAGGAAGGGACTTTAGTTACCCCGATATACATGTTGGAACCTTCATCAGAGTGTTTGGAGGCCTTGAGTAGCAGGGCCGAATTGTTGAGGGTATTTAGTCTTCCAGCATGGCCTGACTTAGCCAGCCTTGGAGTTTGGCACTTCATACGACCCAAATTTCTTCTATATTGATCTTCCTCTTGTATTCATCCTTTAGAGGCTAGTATCTTCTTACCGAGAGAATTTTGTAGAAGCTCTTATTATGTTTATTGGATCCATTTGCTGATCATTCCAGACCTGCCTCATTCTTGTATCAGGTTCTTGCTCATTATATTAATAAAGGTCAGATCTTTGCTGTTGGTTCCATATCTGGTGTATCTTGTATTTCCACTTATTATATCTTTAGATCTATATCACAAATTGTTAAACTTAATCTGAAAACCCTGAGACTGAACCTAAGAAGTAAACCTGCAAACAAACACACACAACAAGCTAATCAATGGTTAGTTAATGTCCCAAGCGAAAAAAATGGCTTGGGAACATTACAAGGAAGATGTTTGTTAGGGCCGTCTTTATCATACTTCAGTTGTTGCCGATTTGCAGAACTGAACTCCCACTTGTTCTAATTCTTAAACTTCTGCTCGATTTTAACAACATATTGATAAGAAGAACTTAGTGATAAGATGTCCAGAAAATCCATTTCAGTTTGGATGTATCTATGTAGAGCCCCATGGTATTTCAGAACCAAATTTCACTCAGAGTCTTTGATACCCAGCTTGGTGTGCAAGGTATGGAATGTATTGGCCCTTCTCTTGCCGTAGTGTGGTCCATCTCATGTACCAGTTTGCATAGTTGCCAACTGGGTAATATTGTTCCTTGGCCACATCCACAAAAAAATCCAAAGTGGGCTCCAACCCATATATTTCAGACTAATTTGTGGAATGTTTCTCCGAGTAAGTTTCCCACCAATGTTTGACATGGGGGATAGCCTTAAGGAGTGCGAAGGTGATCTTTTCCCTATCAGAAAAATGGTGAACAAAGAAATAACCTTCTAGTATATTTAACCATTTGTCTAGGGAATCCACATCTATCTAACCTTCGAATATAGGAATATCAAAATTAACCTGTACTTTGAAAGGTGAGGTGCCTCAAAGTGTCCTCTTGATGAAGACGCGCCTGTTGTTATCGACCCAACCTGCTATACTCGGACCGCGTCGGGGACATGCACTGAAAAATGATCAAGAGAAGCTTGCTCTGATACCATTGATCCAAATTATTTTTGAGAACGAAATGAAAGAAGATATATTACAATGAAATACACATAAATATTGTCAGAAACAGAGAATACAATAATACATGATTTCTATTAATGAAATAAATGTACAGGGACTGTAAAAATACAGAGTGAAACACTCGCTAGAATGGTGGAAGCTTATCTCTGAGAAGAGGTGTGTCTGCTACTCGCATTCGCAAGAAGATAATTTTAGAATGAGGCTCCAAAGGCCTTTTTATCATAAATAAAATCCAAAACCCTAACCCCGGAAGATGAAAAGCCAACATTTTTGTGGACCCCATTTTGGATGGTTTGGTGTATCAACTTTCTGGGAGCGTAACTTTGGCATACAATCTCTGTTTGGGGCACATGATAGCTCGCTGGAAAGGTATTGTCAAGGAGATTAATTTTTGGGGCTCAATCAAATATTTTGGTTGTCATTGAGAAGATAGATCTTGAAAAACCTTAATTTAGGCCCTCAAAATGGCCTCGAAAGTTAAAAACTTCTAAAAATAGTAAATTTCCAAAATTGCTAGAAAACTGTTTTGAGCCGGTTGGAAAAGGTGGGTGGATACTGATATCCACCTGGATCAATACTCCCTCCTTAGGAATAGATGGTATCCATTGATTTGAGTGCCTGGGGGAGAGGGAAAAACATTTTATGAATCTGCATCTTGATGATTTGTTTGCCTTGTTGGAGAAGTTGTGTTGCTTATCTTGTTGAAGGTTGTCACGAACCTGTGGCTGGAAGGGATGAAATTTTTTAACCAGTTTAGCTACATGATATGCCTATGTGTAGAAGGAATATTTAAAATTTTCTACAATCGTGTTGAACTTCTTCTGTTGGATAGAAGGTGCTTGGGGCGAGGCTGTAGTGGTTGCAGTGTCCTTCTGTTCACCTTTTGAATAGATTGTGAAGAAGCTAATTTTTTTAGTATGATATACTACCTTGCGTCAATGTTTAGGTGGGATAGTAATTTGAACTACCTCTGGTATTCTGTAGAGATGAACCCCTAGAGAAACAATGACACTGTGGGGTCGAGACTCATAAATAGCATGGCACTTCAACATATATGGTTGGACCAAAAGAACAACACAAACATCCAGTGGGGAAACATCACATAATACCTCATCCTTGAAGGGATGGATTCCGTATGACAATTGACACTACTGGCTGTCACAAAGATCTTGTCCCTGGCGAGGTCACCCGACGTAGTATGGATGTGGGTGTGTGTTGTCGACAATCCCAAATGTTTAATGACCTCTACTGAGATAAGGTTCTTCTGGATTCCACTATCAACAATGAAATGCAACGGGTTCCCCTTCACCCACATCTGTGAATGAAAAAGGTGCTCCCCCTCTTCAGGATCTGTTGGTTCTTCTGGTTGAATTGCAGTGGTCGCGACAATAGTAGTGGGATCTGTCTTCTATCGATATTTTCTGAATCAGGTTCTGAATCAGGGTTTGACTCCTTCTCTTTGATCTCGACCGCCAATGACTGTTTTGAGCGACATTCATCAGTGTTGTGCCAGGGGATTTTTTGGAATTATCACCATTTTCAAGTGTCCTTCTTCATCTTTCCGTGATCCTTCCTTTCCTATGGATTAGACTGGTTTTCATTAATCTCTTTGTTAGGGCCGTCTTTATCATACTTTGGTTGTTTCTAATTTGCATACCTGAACTCCCATTTGTTCTGATTCTTAAACTTCTAGTCAATTTTAACAACATATCGATAAGCAGAACCAAGTGATGAGATGCCCAGAAAATCCATTTCATTTTGGATGTATCTGTGTAGAGCCCCACGGTATTTCAGAACCAAATGTCACTCAGAGTCTTTGATACCCAGCTAGGTGTGCAAGGTATGGAAGGTATTGGTGAACTCTGACATTGCTTGGCCTCTCTCTTGCCGCAGTGTGGTCCATCTCATGTACCGATCTTCATATTTTCCAACAAGGTAATATTGTTCCTTGACCGCATCCAAAAAAAAATCACAATTGGGGTCTGCCCCATATATTCTAGACTCCTTTGTGGAACTTTTCTACCAGTAAGTTTCCAACCAATGTTTTACATGGGGGAGAGCCTTAAGGAGTCAGAAGGTGATCTTTTCCCTGTCAGAAAAGTGTTGAACATAGAAATAAACTTCTAGAAGATTTAACCATTTGACTAGGGCATCCGCATCTATCTGACCTTAAAATACATAAATATCAAAATTAACTTGTACCTTGAAATGTGAGGTGCCTCCAAAGTGGTCGCTTGATGAAGACGTGTGTGTTGTTATTGGCAAGCTTTGAAGGATGTGGGAAAAATTCTCCATCATTTCGTCCCTTTGTCGCATGAGAGCTTGCTCAAGAAACATATTAATAGAATATTTTGCTCCATCATTTTTATTTTTTTCTGCCATGGAGGATTTCTTGGGCGTGCGAGAGTGATTTTCCTCAAGAGAGACAAGCTCGAGACCCAACTTTCTATACTCGGACCTCGTCAGGGACATGCACTAAAAAACAATCAAGAGCAGCCTGCTCCGATACCACTGAGCTAGATTATTTTTGAGAATGAAATGAAAGCAGAGATATTACAATGAAATACACATAAATATTTCCAGAAACAGAGAAATATAGTAATACATGATTTCTATTAATGAAAGAAATGTACAAAGACTGTAAAAATACAAAATGAAAGAATCACTAAAATGGTGGCAGCTTATCTATGAGAAGAGATGTGTCTGCTACTCTCATTTGCAAGAAGATAATTTTACAATGAGGCTCAAAAGTCCTTTTGTCATAAAGAAAATCCAAAACCCTAACCCCGGGAGATGAAAAGCCAACTATTTTGTGGACGTTGTTTTGGGTAGTTTGGTGCATCAACTTCCCAGGGGCGTAACTTTGGCATATGATCTCCATTTGGGGAGCACGATAGTTCGTTGGAAAGGTATAGTCGAGGGGATTAATTTTGGGGGAAAAATCAAAGCCTTTGACTATCATTGAGAAGCTATATCCTGAAAAACCTTCATTTAGGCCCTCAAAATGGCTTTGGAAGTTAAAAATTGCTAAAATTAGTAAATTACCAAAATTGTCATAAAACTATTTTCAGCCAGTTGGAAAAGGTGGGTGGCCACTGATATCCACCTGGATCAATCTACCCTCATTAGGAAGCAATTGTATCCATTGCGTTGAGTGCCCAGGTTATAGGGAAAAGCATTTGCTAAATATGCATCTTGATGAGTTGTTTTCCTTGTTGGAGAAGTTGCGCTGCTTAGCTTATTGAAGGTTTTCACGAACCTGTGGATGGAAGGGTTGAATATTTTTAACCAATATGGCTACATGAGATGCCTGCGTGCAGAAGGAATATTTACACTTTTCTGCAACCGTGTTGAATTTCTTCTGTTGGATAGAAGGTGCTTGGGGTGAGGCTGTAGTGGTTGTAGTGTCCTTATGTTCACCTTTTGAAGAGATTGTGAAGAAGCTAAATTTTGTAGTATGAGATACTACCTTGCGACAATGTTTAGGTGGGATAGTAGTTGGAAATACCTCTGGTATTCTGTAGAGATGACCCCGCAGAGAAAAAATGACACTGCGGGGTCGAGACTCATAAATAACATGGTGCTTCTACATATATGTTTGGACCAAAAGAAAATCACAAACATCTAGTGGGGAAACATCACATAATACCTCATCCTTGAAGGAATGTATGCCATATGACAATCGACACTTCTCGCTGACACAAAGATCTCGTCCCTGGAGAAGCCACCCAATGTTGTATGGCTGTGGGTGTGGTGTTGTTGACAATCCCAAGTGTTTGACGACCTTTGCTGAGATGCGGTTCTTCTGGATTTCACTATGAACAATGAAATGCAATGGGGTACTCTTCACCCACATATGTGAATAAAAAATGCACTCCCCCTCTTAAGGATCTGTTGGTTCTTCTAGTTGAATTGTGGCAGTCCCGACAATAACAATGGGATCTATGTCGATGATCTTTCTTCTATCGATATTTTCTGAATCAGGTTCTGAATCAGGGTTCAATTCCTTCTCTTTGATCTTGGCCACCAATGACTTTTTTGAGCACCATTCATCGGTGTTGTGCTAGAGGATTTTGTGGAAATTGCACCATTTTCCAAGGTCTTTCTTCATCTTTTCGTGATCCTTCTTTTCCTGTGGCTTAGAATGGTTTTCAGGAAGCTATTTGTTAAGGCTGCCTTTATTCTGTTTCTTAAACTTATGCTCGATTTTAACAACATATCGATAAGCAGAACCGAGTGATGAGATGTCCAAAAAATCCATTTCAGTTTGGATGTATTTGTGTAGAGCCCCACGGTATTTAAGAACCAAATGTCACTCAGAGTCTTTGATACCCAAATTGGTGTGCAAGGTATGGAAGGTATTAGTGAAATATGACACTGCTTGGCCCCTCTCTTTCCGTAGTGTGGTCCATCTCATGTACCGGTCTTCATAGTTGTCAACAGGGTAATATTGTTCCTTGACCGTATCCATAAAAAACTTCCAAGTGGGCTCCTCCCCATATATTCCAGACTCCTCTGTGGAACTTTTCTCCCAGTAAGTTTCCCACCAATTTTTTACATGCGGGAGATCCTTCAGGAGTGCGAAGGTGATCTTTTCCCTATCATAAAAATGGTGAAAACATAAATATCCTTCTAGTAGATTTATCCATTTGTCTAGGTCATCCGCATATATATGACCTTCAAATACATGAATATCAAAATTAACCTGTACCTTGAAAGGTGATGTGCCTCCAAAGTGGCCTATTGATGAAGACATGTGTGTTGTTATCGATAGGCGTTGAAGGATGTGGGAAAAATTCTCCATCATTTCGTCTGTCCATCACATGAGAGCTTGCTCAAGCAACAAATTAATAAAATATTCTTCTCTCTCATTTTACTTTTATTCCTCCATGGAGGTTTTCTTGTGCGTGCGAGAGTGATTACCCTCAAGAGAGAGAATCTCAAGACCCAACTTGCTATACTCGAACCTCGTTGGGGACATGCACTAAAAAACGATCGAGAGCAGCCTGCTCAGATACCACTGATCCAAATTATTTTTGAGAACGAAATAAAATAAGAGATATTACAATGAAATACACATAAATATTTCCAAAAACAAAGCAATTCAGTAATACATGATTTCTATTAATGAAAGAAATGTACAGAGACTGTAAAAATACAGAGTGAAAGACTTGCTAGAATGGTGGTAGCTTATCTTTGAGAAGAGATATGTCCGCTACTCGCATTTGCAAGAAGATAATTTTACAATGAGACTCCCATGGCCTTTTTATCATAAAGAAAATATAAAACCCTAACCTTGGAAGATGAAAATCCAACAGTTTTGTGGACCCCATTTTGGGTAGTTTTGTGTATTAACTTCTCGGGGGCGTAACTTTGGCATACGATCTCCGTATGGGGCACACGATAGATCGTTGGAAAGGTATCACCAAGGAGATTAATTTTGGGTAATAAATCAAGGACTTTGGCCATAATTGAGAGGATCGATCCCAAAAAACCTTCATTTAGGCCCTCAAAATGGCCCCAGAAGTTAAAAACTGCTAAAAATAGTAAATTACCAAAATTGCCAGAAAATTGTTTTGAGCCAGTTGGAAAAGGTGGGTGGACACTGATATCCACCTGGATCAATCCTCCATCCTGAGGAACCAATGGTATCCATTTCATTGAGTGCCTGGGGTAGAGGGAAAAGCATTTGCTGAATCTACATCTTGATGAGTTGTTTTCCTTGTTGGAGAAGTTGCGTTGCTTAGCTTGTTGAAGGTTGTCACGAACCTATTGCTGGAAGGGTTGGAACTTTTTAACCAGTATAGCTACATGATATGCCTATGTGTAGAAGGAATATTTACACTTTGCTGCAATCTTATCGACCTTCTTCTGTTGGATAGAAGGTACTTGGGGCAAGAATGTAGTGGTTGCAGTGTCCTTATGTTTACCTTTTGAACAGATTGTGAAGAAGCTAAATTTTTTAGTATGAGATACTACCTTGCGGCACTGTTTAGGTGGGACAGTAGTTGGAACTACCTCTGGTATTCTGTAGAGATGACCCCCTAGATAAACAACGACACTTCGGGGTCGAGACTCATAATTAGCATGGAACTTTCACATATATGGCTGGCCCAAAAGAACAACACAGAAATCCAGTGGGGCAACATCACATAATACCTCATCCTTGAAGGTTTGGATGCGATATGAAAATCGCCACTACTGGATGATAGGAAGATCTCATCCCTGGCGAAGCCACCTGATGTTGTATGGCTACAAGTGTGGTGTTGTTGATAATCCCAACTATTTGACGACCTCTATTGAGATGAGGTTCTTCTAGCTTCCGCTATCAGCAATGAAATGCAACGGAGTCCCCTTAACCCACATCTGTGAATAAGGTGCCCCCCCCCTCTTCAGGTTCTGTTGGTTCTTCTAGTTGAATTACGACGGTCGCGACAATAGCAGTGGGATCTGCATCGATGATCTGTTTTCTATTGATATTTTCTGAATCAGGTTCTGAATCAGGGTTCAAATCCTTATCTTTGATCTCGACCACCAATGACTATTTTGAGTGACATTCATCAGTGTTGTGCCGGGGGATTTTGTGGAAATCACACCATTTTCTAGTGTCCTTCTTCATCTTTCTGTGACCCTTTTTTTCTTGTGGCTTAGACTGGTTTTCAAGAAGTTGTTTGTTATGGCCCTCTTTATCATAGTTTGGTTGTTGTCGATTTGCAGAACCGAACTCCCATTTGTTATGTTGCTTAAAATTATGCTCGATTTTAACAACATATCGATAAGCATAACCAAGTGATGAGATGTCCAGAAAATCCATTTCAGTTTGGATGTATCTGTGTAGAGCCCCGCGGTATCCAGAACCAAATGTCACTCAGAGTCTTTGATACCCATGTTGGTGCGCAAGGTATGGAAGGTATTGGTGAACTCCGACATAGTTTGGCCCCTCTCTTACCGTAGTGTGGTCCATCTCATGTACTGGTCTTCATATTTGCCAACAGGGTAATATTGTTCCTTGACCGCATCCACAAAAAAATCCAAGTGGGCTACGCCGCATATATTCCAGACTCCTCTGTGTAACTTTTCTCCCAGTAAATTTCCCACCAATGTTTGACATGGGGGAGAGCCTTAAGGAGTGCGAAGGTGATCTTTTCCCTGTCAGAAAAATGGTGAACAGAGAAATAACCTTCTACCAGATTTAACCATTTGTCTAGGGCATCCACATCTATCTGACCTTCAAATACGGGAATATAAAAATTAACATGTACTTTGAAAGGTGAGGTGCCTCCAAAGTGACCACTTGATGAAGACGCGCATGTTGTTATCGACAGGTGTTGAAGGATATGGGAAAAATTATCCATCATTTCGTCCGTCTGTCACGTGAGAGCTTGCTCAAGCAACAAATTAATAGAATATTCCACTCCATCATTTTTATTCTATTCTTCCATGGAGATTTTCTTGGGAGTGCGAGAGCAATTTTCCTTAAGAGAGACAAGATCAAGACCCAAATTTCTATACTTAGACCTCGTCGGGAACATGCATTGAAAAACGATCAAGAGCAGCCTGATATGATACCATTGATTCAAATTATTTTTAAGAACGAAATGAAAGAAGAGATATTACAATGAAATACACAAATATTTCCAGAAACAGATAAATACAATAATACATGATTTATATTAATGAAAGAAATGTACAGAGACTGTAAAAATACAGAGTGAAAGACTTGCTAGAATGGTGGCATCTTATCTCTGAGAAGAGATGTGTCTACTACTCGCATTCAAAAAAATATAATTTTATAATGAGGCTCCAAAGGGATTTTTATCATAAATAAAATCCAAAAACCTAACCTCAGAAGATGAAAATCCAACAGTTTTGTGGACCCCATTTTGGGTAGTTTGGTGTATCAACTTCCTAGGGGCGTAACTTTGGCATACAATCTCTATTTGGGGTGCACGATAGCTCATTGGAAATTTATCATCGAGGAGATTCATTTTGGGGGCTCAATCAGAGCCTTTGGATATCATTGAGAAGCTCTATCCCGAAAAACCTTCATTTAGGCCCTCAAAATGGCCCCAGAAGTTAAAAACTGCTAAAAATAGTAAATTACCAGAATTGCCAGAAAACTGTTTTGATCCAGTTGGAAAAGGTGGGTGGGCATTGATATCAACCTAGATCATATTGTGTGTTACAGGGGTCTTAGAGGCCACAAATGAACAAAGCACCATTGTTGTATTTTACTCCAATCATTGAATAAAGAATTGTGGTTATGAATCTATACTCTCTATATACGTATTGTTGAACTCTGCTTATCCATTGAGTAGATAGAGTGGAAATTTATTATTTCTACAGAAGATTGAGATTAGATTTGGATCCAATCACTATGAAATTCATGAGGTTCAGAAGTTTAGAAATTTATGGATGTGATTAAATCTGGGAGACAAGCTCCAACAAATTGACAATTCTCATTGACCTTCCATCAAACCCCAAAAGGGACAAAACATGTGTTGTTTCAGAGACTTTATATATCTTGTCAAAATTCCATTATGAATAAAAAAATCTGAGAGTGAAATCCAACCGTCCATCAATGAAGGAAATAAACAATCCAGATTGATCGTTGATGGAACACTAGGCGATGAAAGCAACTACGACGTGGAATATGAGCCATTCATAGGAATAGATCTATAGCAGATCCAACTGTTCATCAGAAATCCTATTTTGAATCCTTTTTTAACACTTGAGTACAAAATCATTGAAGAATATTCCTCTTTCATACCGTATCATTTAGCATCCAAAAGACTTGGAAAGTTTCACATTATCGGTAGAAGGCGTCAAAGAATAGTCCTCGTAGCCTTGTTTTTCATGCGAAGGATTGGTTTGTCAGTTCACGAGTGATCGACGGTGGAAAATGAATGTAATCCAACTCGAAAATTAATCTAGATAATTCATCAGATAGAGATCAATGGTCACGATTAAAGGTTGTTTGGATTCTGAAAGAGAGCACTCTGAGTACTAACTCTAACCATTGAAATTCCACTCAAAATATTGTTGCACGAAATAGATTTGACCATCCATTCAAGAAAATCATCAGTCAAGGAATTTTCTCTCTCAGAATCTTATTGAAGTTTAATTCTGTGAAATTTTTTCCATGAATTGTGAGAGCATTGTTGGTGATTGGTACGAGAATCGATCTAAGGCCGTGAAGTGAAATCTCTCCAATAAAGATCAGTTTAATAACTCTTTTCTGTTGGTTTGGAGCTGTAAGGCCATCAATTTTTGTTATCAAATCTATGATACCATTACAACATGCTCATGAGAAGAGAAAATTCTGCCCAGGAGAAGAGGTCGAGGCATACCGGTTGCAAATGTCAAGTTGCAACATGAAGTGAAACAACTCCGAGAAAGGATGGAAGACATGGAGACTTCCATGAAGAGAGAAAATGATACAAGAAATATTAGTGAAATTGAAGATACCACTGATCCAGGTGGATATTAGTGGCCACCCACCTTTTCCAGCTCGCTCAAAACAGTTTTCTAGCAATTTTGGCAATTTACTATTTTTAGCAGTTTTTAACTTCTAGGGACATTTTGAGGGCCTAAATGAAGGTTTTTCAGGATTGAGCTTCTAAATAATAGCCAAAGGCTCTGATTGAGCCCTATGAATGAATATCCTTGACGATACATTTCCAACGGGCTCTCGTGCGTGTAAAAGGAAGATCGTATGCAAAAGTTACGACCCCCGGAAGTTGATGTACTAACTTACCCAAATAGGGCCCACATGAGTTTTGGTGCTTCATCTCCTAGGGTTAGGTTTTTGGATGTATATGGTTTTTGACATTCCTGTTTATTGTAAAAAGGCCTTTAGAGCTTCATTTTAATCATCTTCTTGTGAATGAGCACAACCGTCACATCTCTTCTCAGAGATAAGTCGCCACCATTCCAACGGGGTTTTTTTCCGCTGCATTTTACAGTTTCATCTTATTTCCTTATTGAATAGAAAACCAATTTTACTGTATCTCTGTTAGTCTATGTTAAGAATATTTTAATAATTTGTATTCATTTCATTCTACTCATAAAATCTGGATCAGTGGTATCAGAGTGGTTTGTTCCTTATCGTCTTAATGCATGTCCCCAATGAGGTCAAGGTACAAAGAATTGGGTCTCGAGCTTGTTTCTCTTAAGGACAAAATCTCTCACATGCCCAAGCGACCTCTAATGGAAGGAGAAAATAAAGATGATGGGACAATAGATTCTTTCAAAATGTTGCTTGAGTAATCCCTCATGCAACATAGGAACGAGATGATGGATAGTTTTGTGCAAATCCTTCAGCGACTACCAACAAGCAACACATCTTCCTCGAGCAGAGGAACCACCCCCTTAAAGGTACATATTCCTATATTTGAAGGTCATATAGATGCAGATGTTGTAGAAGAGTGGTTGAATCTACTAGAAGGGTATTTTTCTATCCATAACTTTTCGAATAGAGAAAATATTACTTTTTCACTCCTCAAAGCCGTTCCCCATGTCAAAGATTGGTGGGAAAATTTCTGTGAGAAAAAGGAAATAGAGGAACCCTTATTATTTATAGTCGCAACCACCTGGGAATCCTTTAGGGATGCTATTAAGGAACAATACTACCCTGTCAGAAGTTATGATGACTTGTATACCAAATGGACCACACTGTGGCAAGAAAGAGACCAAGCAGTGCCAGAGTTCACAAATATCTTCCATACCTTGCGCACCAAGTTGGGTATCAAATATTCAGAGAAACATCTGGTGCATAAGTATTTTGGTGTTCTACATAGATACATCTAGACTGAAATGAAATTTCTGGACATCTCATCCTTGGGCGCAACCTACTAATATGTCGTCAAAATTGAGAAGAAGCTCAAGCAAAAGACGCGGAAATTTGGGCATGGGAACACCTCACAACAAAATCTAGGAAGGGGCAACCCCAACCCACAGAAAAAAGTACAGATCAAATATGGAAAGTATCAGGAAAACCAGTCTAAGCTGCAAGCAAAGAAGGAAACTGGAAATACAAATAAAGATACCGGGAAGTGGTGCGACTTCCATAAGAGCCCTTGGAATAACATTGTCGACTACCGCTCAAAGCAGTCCCTGGTGGCCGAAGTGAAAGCCTCTAAATTAGATGTGTGTTCTAACTCTGATTCAAAACTAGAAAGGGGAAGACAGATCATTGGTGTGGAACCCAATGCCACCGTTGCTACCACCAAGCTCAATCCTGGTGAACTAGACAAGCCAGAAGAAGGTGAGTGCCTCTTTCATTCATAGATGTGGGTAAAAGGTACCCCACTACACTTCATCATTGATAGCGGTATCTAGAAGAACCTCATCTTTGCAAAGGTCATCAAGAGGCTAGGCCTGTCGACAATGCTGCACCCACAACCCAACACCATTGGATGGCTTCACTAGGGAAGCGATCTCCGTGTCAGCCAATAGTGCCGATTGTCGTACAACATCAAGCCCTTCAAAGACGAGGTATTGTGTGATGTTTCTCCTCTCAAAGTTTGTAATGTTATTTTGGGACAACCTTATTTATGGAAACGTCATGCTGTATATGAGTCTAGGCCTCGTAGTGTTATTATTACTTTGAACAATAAATTGTACAGGATACCCAAGGCAGTCCCTCCTAGTGCTATTTCCTTGATCTATGCCAAGCAATGCAGGAAGATCATCTCTCAGACCGGGAAATTTGTCTTCTTCGTGATTCTCTCTCAGAGTGAGCGAAATATCACAACCACATCTAGGGCCTCCGCAACTGATCTCTCCACACAACAGAAGTGAGTGGATAAGGTCATGGAAGAATAATCCGATATCTTCTCCTCTCCTACCAGGGTGCCTCTGCACTTCTAGGTCAAGCATCCCATCGATCTGACCGCAAGTGCACCGCTACTTAATGGGCCAGTATACCATCGCTCTTTTAGAAAATGAGGAGATCAAGAGGCAGAACCAAGAAATTCTCCACAAGGGGCACATACGTCCCAGATCATCACCTTGTGGGAGCCCAATCGTGCTGGTGCAAAAGAAAGACAGGACCTGGCGACTCTGCATTGATTAATGGGCCCTGAATAAAATCACAGTCCGAAATCGATACCCTATTCCTTAAATCGACAACATCCTTGATCAGCTCACGTGGGCCAAATACTTTAGTAAGATTGATCTGAATTCTGGTTACCATCAGGTCCCAATATAATAGACAGATGTATGGAAGATATCTAATGAAATTTCACCAATAATTTTGTAGTGGTGTATCTGGATGACATCCTCATCTACAACAAGACTTGGGCAAAACACTTGCAACATATTCAACAAGTTCTGAACACCTTGTGGAAACACAAACTATATGAAAACTTGGAAAAATGCTCCTTCAGTATGGACAGGGTCCATTACTTAGGCTACATCATTGATTGACATGGTGTGCATGTGGATCCAGACAAGATCCAGGTCATCCATGACTGGCCAGCTCCAACCACACTCACCGAACTTCAGAGCTTCTTGGGCCTCGCCAATTTCTATCGCAGGTTCATGTTGGGATTCTCTCATATCGCATGGGCCCTCAACCAAGTAACCAGGGGTGGAGGTAAGGAAACAATTGTGTAAGGAATGTCCCAACAAAAATCCTTCGATGACTTGAAGAAGCATTTGTGCTCATCTCCAGTACTTTCATTACCGGACCTACAACATCCCTTTGAGATCGAGACAGATGCTTCATACTATGTTGTGGGCACCGTTCTCACTCAACATAGCCACCCTGTGGCATATCATAGTGAGACACTATCAGATGTTTTATGTAAATACCCTACTTACGGAAAATAAATGTACTCCATTGTGAAAGCCTACCTTTAGTGGAGATATTACATTCTTAGGAAGGATACAATCATCCACACTGATCACAAGCCTCTACAGTTCATGCAGACCCAAGGAAAATTGCAGAATGACTTCCATCAGAAGTGGTCCACATACTTATAACAGTTCCACCTCAACATCAAGTATAAAATAGGAAGTACCAACCGAGTTTCTGATTTCCTCAGCCGACCTCCAGTCACGACACTCACCACGATGATAGACTCTTGCGGCCATGAGACCTCCGGATGGCCCCAACTCTATGAGGGAGACCCTGACTTCTCCACCACCTACCAAATGTTGGGCGCCAACTCAGTGGTTGCTAATTTCCATATTCAAGATGGGTTGTTGTATCATCTCGTCCATCTCTACGTTCCATCAAGCGAGTGTATGAAGATGATTTTGGAAGCTCGCTACAGTCGGGTGGCAGGAAACTTTGGCATCAAAAAGATAGTGGCAGTGCTGCAGAAACATTCTACTGGCCGAAACTTCGACAGGATGTCAACAAGTATATCAGGTCCTGCACCGCCTGTGCTATTGCCAAACTAACCACTAAGAAATAGGGCATGTACACCTCTACCTACTCCTTACAAGACATGAGAATCCATCTCAATGGACCACATTTCGGGTCTCCCATCCACCAAGAGGGGAAATGACTTTGTTTTTGTGGTTGTTGATCGCTTTTCTAAGATGGCAATTCTAGCCGCTTGCAAGAAGAACATCACAACATAATCCACCACCAAGATCTTCTTTGAATGCGTATGGTTACATTTTGGTATCCCACAAACCATTATCTCAGACCATGATAGTCGGTTCCTCAAAACATTATGGTCAAGCCTCTGGTCATTGCTGGATACCAAGCTCACCAAATCCACTGCCTTCCACCCTGAGACAGATGGAAAAACTGAGTTCATCAATCAGATGATAGTACATATCCTGCGCATGTACAATTCAAAACACCCCCACACATGGGATGATATTCTTCCCTATGTCCATCATAGCTACAACCAATCCCTACATAGCTCAACTAGACACAACCCCTTTCAGGTGGGGTTGGGATTCCAACCATTGGGTCCATGAATGTTGCACTACCCTTGGTGACCACCTCGACCGACTCGTCCCCTGATCCACCAAAAAATGACAAAGCCACCCATTTCATTGAGTGGATCCATCACATCCACCAATAGGTTCATGATATTCTACATAAGTCTAATTCCAAGTACAAGCAACGCCATGATCAACATTGGGTGCCACATAAGTTCCAGGTGGAAGATAAGGTTTGGTTGCACTTGCAGAAAAAACACCTTACAGGGCCCCATCGGAAGCTTCTCCCACTCCGTTATGGGTCATACACCATCACCAAGGCTGTGGGTGACAATTCTTTTGAGCCCAACATTCTCCCTTTCCTTGGCCTGCACCCAGTCATCAATGCGACTCTCCTTCGACCATATTTCCCACCATTATTGGACACCTCAGAGATAGCAAAGAAGTTGAAACCAACATAGCTCAACCCTGATTACATGCAACACACATCCAATGATAATATTATGTACACACTTATCAAGGGCACTCGAAAACAAAGGATTGAGCTTTATCAAGTCCTTAAAGCAGGACAACTCCTGCACCAAGGCAAGTGGCTCACTCGGGGCCAAATTCAGTAGAAATTTCCTTATTTGATGTGGGAACTCAATGCAATGTAGAACATTTATTACTAAGGAGGGAGGATTGATCCAGGTGGATATCGGTGGCCACCCACCTTTTCCAACTCGCTCAAAACAATTTTCTGGCAATTTTGGCAATTTACTTTTTTTAGCACTTTTTAACTTCCGGGGCCATTTTGAGGGCCTAAATGAAGGTTTTTCGGGATCGAGCTTCTCAATGATATTATATGACTCTAATTGAGCCCCCTAAATGAATCTCCTCAATGATACTTTCCAACGGGTTATCGTGCGCCTAAAATGGAGATCGTATGCAAAAGTTACGACCCCAGGAAGTTGATGTACTAACTTATCCAAATGGGGCCCACATGACTTTTGGTGCTTCATCTCCTAGACTTAGGTTTTTGGATGTCTAGGGTTTTTGACATTATTGTTTATTTTAAAAATGCCTTCAGAGCCTCATTGTAATCATCTTCTTGCGAATGAGCGCAACCGTCACATCTCTTCTCAGAGATAAGCCACCACCATTCCAACGATCTTGTTTTCCGCTGCATTTTACAGTTTCATCTTATTTCCTTATTGAATAGAAAACCAGTTTTACTGTATCTCTGTTATTCTGTGTTAAGCATCTTTTAATATTTTTTATTCATTTTCTTCTTCTCATAAAATCCAGATCAACCACAACCTACGAGGAAGAGGAAGGAGAATAAATAGAAGAAGAAAATATGATCAAGGTGGTCACAAAGGTCATGGCTAGAACAAAAGTAGAGGTACCAATGTATGAAGGTAATTTAAATGTTGAAGAATTTTTTGATTGGATAAGTTCTCTTGATAAATAGTTTGATTATGAAGATAAAAAGTTGAAGTATGTCATGAAAATATTAAAGGGTCATGCAACATTATGATGGGATGAATTACAAGAAGACACAAATAGAAAAGGGAAAAACAAGATCAAGAATTGGAACAATATAATTGTTAAATTCAAAAGCAAGTTCACGCCTAAATATTACTAGTTGAACCTGTTCAGACAGTTGTAGAACCTCATACAAAAGGTTATGATCATGAAAGAATACACAAAATAGTTTTACAGATTAACAATTAGATTTGGTCATATTGAGGAAGATGTTGAAAAGGTTGTCAGGTACATTAATGGTTTGAGGTATGGCATACAAAATTAAATTAGCATTGTGTTTGTAAAGACAGTTGAGGATGCCTACTAAGTATCTTTGAAATCATAGTAGAAGTTGGCTAGGAAACAAAGCCAGAAAACCAGAGGAAGAGGTCTAACAAGAGGCAAGGGACAATCCAGTCATAGAGGAATATTTTAAACTCCAAGAGATGAAGGAAGAAGCTCAAGCTCAAGTAATAAACCATCAAGAGGATGAGACTTTAAAGGAAAAATATTTTTCTCTAGAGGAGGATGTAGATGAGGCAGAGAGATACAATGTTACATATGTGGAAAGATAGGCCATATATCATGAGACTATCCATAAAACAAATCAATAGGTCAAAGAAGTGCACATGTTGTAGAAGTCATAGAAGATAATGCGAATGCATTCTCAAAAGAAGAAGTTCCAGAGGTAGGAGAGTCATTGTTGCTGAAAAGCGTTATGATCAAATTAGAGAAGGAAGCTAAGGAACCAACCCATAGGAAAAGTCTATTTAGGAATTTATGCAAGTCAAGAGGTAAGTGTTGCAAAGTTGTTATAGATAGTGGTAGAACATAAATTTGGTTTCCACAGAGATGGTAGAGATGTTGGGACTGAAGAGGACAATGCATCCCACTCCCTACAAAGTGTCTCGGTTGCATAAAGGGCATCAGATTTTGGTGAATGAGCAGTGTAATGTCGAAATCCAAATTGGTAGCTACAAGGATGAGTTGTTATGTGACATAATACCCATGGATGTCTACCATATTTTGCTGGGAAGTCCATGGTAGTACGACATAAAATCCATTCATGATGGTAGGAGGAACACATATTATCTTGAGAAAGATGGAAACAAACATGTATTCTTTCCCTTGCAGGATGAAGGAGCCAAATAGGAAGTTGGTCCTAGTGTATTACTAACGAGTGGAAAGGAACTACTCTAGGAAGTCAAGAAAGAAGAGGTACATTTTGCATTAATTGGAAAACCTAAGGTAATACTTACAAGTACAAATTTGGATTATTTGTATGAAGAATATAAGGCTATTCTAGATGAGTTTGTTGATATTATAGTTGATTATTTTCAAAATGAATTACCACCTATAATGAGTATCAACCATCATATTGATTTGATACCAGGAGCAAGTTTTCCTAACAAAGCATCATATAGAATGACACCACATGAAAATTAAGAGATAAAGAAGCAGGTGCAAAAGATTTTGGATAAAGGACTGATAAAGGAGAGTTTGAGTCCATGTGTTGTTCCAATAGTACTCAACCCAAATAAAGATGGAGGGTGGCATATGTGTACTGATTCAATAGAAATAAACAAGACCACCATCAGGTATAGATTTCCATTGCCTAGAATTGATGGCCTGTTAGATTGTTTGAGTGGTGCTAGGTATTTTTCAAAATTGATTTGAAAAGTGGGTGTCATCAAATAAGGATGAGAGAAGGGATGAATGGAAGAATACTTTCAAAACTAATAATGGATTATATGAATGGTTGATGATTCCTTTTGGGCTCACAAATGCTCCAAGTACTTTCATGATATTGATGAATGAGGTTTTGAAATAAATCATTGGAAAATTTGTGATAGTTTATTTACACTCTATCTTGATATATAGTCAAACACAAGAAGAACATTTGAGACATCTTAAGATGGTTGTGAGTAATTTACAGAAGAATAAGTTGTTGTTCAATTGAAGAAATGAAGTTTTATGAAGGATGAGTTGATACATTTGGGATTTGTGATATCTAAAGACGGTTTGAAGATGGACTTAGAAAAAGTGAAAGCAATAGTAAATTGGCCTAGTACAAGAAATTTGTTTGAGGTAAGGGGTTTCCATGGTTTAACAAGTTTTTTATAGAAAATTTGTAAGAATTTTTAGTTAGTTATGTGCTCCAATTATGGAAACAATCAAGGAAAGAAACAACCATTTAAATGGACAAAACTAGCTGATAAGAATTTCAATTTGTTGAAGAAGAAGATCATTGAGAAGCCTATTTTATCTTTGCCAAACTTTGGTAAGTTTTTCCAAGTTGAGACTGATGCTACTAGAACTGCAATAGGAGCTATCTTAAATCAAGAACATATGCCAATTGCATATTTTGGTGAAAAATTGAATGAGGCTAAGCATACATATTCTTCTTATGATAATTTTTTTTATGCAATTGCCCAAGAATTGAAGAAATGAAAACATTATCTCATGCCCAAAGAATTTGCTTTGTACACTGATAATCATGAATTACAATTCATAAGTAGTCAACCAAATTTAAATCAGAGACATGCTAAGTGGGTTGAATTTCTACATAATTTTACATTTGTGATTAAGCATACTAGTGGTAAGGAAAATAAATTTGTTGATGCATTGAGTAGGATTTATTTGATTTTGCAAGAGTTTGAAGTCAACACTTTAGGATTTGATGGAATAAAGAAGATGTATAAGGAAGACACATATTTCAGAGATGCTTATGCATCCTGCGAAAATCCAATTTCTAGTAATATAAGCCAATGGTTAAGTTACATGATGCAATAGGGATTGTTGTTCAAGGACAGTAAGTTGTGTATACCAAGGTGTTCAATGAGGGAAAATATGATCAAGGAGAAACATAGTGGAGGACTGTCAGGACATTTTGGAAAGGACAAGACCTTTTCTCAGATTAATGCTTTTTATTTTTGGCCAGGTATGCAAATTGATGTGAAAATATTTGTGGAAAGATGAATTTTTTTTTATCATGCTAAAGGGAGAAGTCAGAATGCAGGTTTGTATCAACCACTACCTATCCCAAACAAGCCATGGGATTTGATGAGTATGGACTTTATGTTAGGATTTCCAAGAACACAAAGATGTAATGATTTTATTTATGTCATGGTTGATATATTCTCTAAAATGGCACACTTTTTTGCTTGTACAAAGACTAGTGATGCAAAAAATATTGACATTTGTTTCTTTAGAGAAGTGGTAATACTGCATGGTTTTCCTAACAATATTGTTTATGATAGATACACCAGATTTGTGGGACATTATTGGAAAAATTTATGGAAGAATATTGGTACTAATCTTAGTTTAAGCTCATCATATCACCCAAAAACTAATGGGAAAACAAAAGTGGCGAACAAAAGTTTGGGAAACATTTTGAGAAGTTTTGTAAGCAAGAATCCTAAGTAGTGGGATCAAGTGCTTGCTCAAGCTGAGTTTGCATATAATGATACACCTAATTGAAGCACAAGAAAGAGTCCATTTCAAATATTGGATGGAAAGCATCCAAGAGGTGTATTTGAATTGAGGAATTTGGGAAAAAAAGAAATGAGAAGTGGTGATGGTGAGGAATTTGTAGTGAACATGCATGAGCTACAGGAAAGAGTCAAGAAAAAATTATAAGAAAGCAACAACAAGTACAAACAAAGAGAAGACACGTGAGAAGATCAGTGGATTTTCAAGTTGGTGAGTTGGTAATGGCATACTTAAGAAAGGAGAGGTTTCCTACAAGCACATATAACAAATTAAAGCTTAAGAAAATTGGGCCATGTAAGATTTTAAAAAAATTTCTTCTAATTCTTATGAAATTGAACTTCCAAGAGACATTGGAATTTCTCCTATCTTTAATGTTGCATATTTGTATTCCTTCAGAGGGACAAAGGATGTTCCAACAAATGAACCTATAAGTTATGAATATTAGGGTATTGGATGGAAAGAGAAATTGCCTAAAGCAGTTCAGAAAGGGATTGAAGTAGTATTAGATAAGAAAGTGGAAAAAATGACCAAAGGTAAACACTACTTCCAGTATTTGGTTAAATGGAAGAATCAACTAGTGGAGGATGATACTTGGATGACAACATCATAAATTTCTAAATATGACACAAGTGTTGAAGATCTCATGAAAAATTCTTTTCTTAACCAAGAGTCTGATGGAGGAGCATTTTCCAGTGATTTCG
>ML780419.1:233354-303506 GCA_009831015.1 Picea engelmannii | reverse complement strand
TATGATCATTTATATGTTGTAAACCTTTGATCCTACACACACATTAGCAGTGTTTCCTAGACTAGCCAAGTCAGGAACATTACAAAAGAGGGTGTAATTTTGTGTTACAGGGGTCTAAGAGGCCATGAATAAACAAAGCACCATTGTTTTATTTTACTCCTCCGATCATTGAATAAAAAATTGTGGTTATGAATTTATACTTTCTCTATATGTATTCTTGAACTCTTCTTATCCATTGAGTATATAGAGTGGAAATTGATTATATCTACAGGAGATCAAACTCAGATTCATAGCTAATCACTATGAAATTGATGAAGTTCATAAATTGACGACTGTGATTAAATATGGGAGACAAGATCCAACATATCGACGGTCCTCATTGACCTTCCATCGGACCCCGAAAGGGTCAGAACGTGTGTTGTTTCGAAGCCTTTATATCTCCTGTCAAAATTTCCTTTCGACACAACAACTCCTAGAGTGAAATCCAACCGTCCATCGGTGAAGGAAATTAATGATCCATATTGATTGTTGATTGGAACACTAGGCGATGAAAGAAACTATGACATGGAATCTGAGCCATTCATCAGAATAGATCTAGAGCATATCTAACTATTCATCAAAAAGACAGTTTCAGAGCCTGTTTTAACACCCCGATATAAAAGCGTCAAAGAATATTTCTCTTTGATACTGTATCATTCGGGATCCAAAATACTAGGAAAGTTACACAATATCGATAGAAGGCATCAAAGAATATTCCTCGTAGCCTTGTTTTACGTGCAACAAATTTGTTCATTCGTTCGAGAGTGATCAACGGTGGAAAATGAGTGTAATCCAACTCCGAAAACGATCTATGTTGTTCATGAGATAGAGATCGTTCGAATTCTAAAAGAGAGCATTCAGAGTACTAAATCCGACCATTGAAATTACACTTTGAATATTGTTGCATGAAATAGATTTGACCATCCATTCAAGAATATATCAACGATTAAGGATTTTTCTTTTTGGAAATCTAATCAAATTTTAATTCTGTGAAAATTTGTCCATGAATTGTACAAATATTGCTGGTGATTGGCACAAGAATCAATCTGAGGTAGTGAAGTGGAATTTCGCCAACAAAGATTAGTTTACTAACTATGTTCTATGGGTTTGGAGTTGTAAGGCCATCATATATGCCAAGATGGATGGTCAGGCTAACCAAAGTGGCGTGTGTTGAGGATGTGGAGTGAACTTGGTGGAGTGAATTTGCAAGAATCAATTCTAGAATCATTAGATGGAAAGTTAGGGGTCAAGAGGCATTTTCTTCATGTGAGGATGGAATAAAACATGAAGGGAAATCATGGATTTAACATGTGATCTGATACCACTGTCAGGCCAAGCATTGGTAGAAAATGTAACTCCATGATGATGTGTATTGCATTGACATGAAAGGCGAATAAATACAATGAGAATGACTATTGGTTTTCCTGAACGGATGACTCTTCCTATCACCTACAAATCTTCATCTTTACATTATGATTACAATAATGCAATCCCAAGGATTACGTGTCTAACAATATGAAATGAACTTTGAAAGAGAATAAAATTTCTAGAAGTGAACCAATATCATGTTTGAACATTTCCTTATCACTTTCCATTTTGATAATTTTTCAATTAATTTGGCTAGAAGAAACTAATGTCGTTTGTTATTTGGTGAACAAATGGGATTACCTTTTTTCTATAAGTTAACAAATAGGATCACCAAAGCACTCTAACCATTTTGACTTGATTAATTTGGTGGTTTTGATTGACCACTAACCATTTTGACTTGATACTATGTATCTAATGGTTTTGGTTGAACACTAACCATTTTAATTTCATCAATGTAATCCCCCCCCCTCCTTGATGCAATAGAGTACCATTTTATCAATGTACTCATAATTTTCATTTTTTTTTAAATGGGCCCCAGTCATGCCCAAAATCATCATCTACAACATTTTGAAATTTATTTTCTTTTGTGGCGTCTTTATGCAAATGTCTTTACTTGTGTTTAAACTCAATGATAAGACATATGCAACTTCTTAACTTGTTGATTTCATCCCCAATAACTTATCAACCATAATGAATTGTTTTCTTTTCAACTTTCTTCCTCTTTTTACATTTATCTGAAAGATGATTTGTCTTCCTACAATGAAGAAAAAGATGGAGATAAAAACATGGATTCTCCATGTGACCAATTCAATGATGATGTTGGCACTTAGAATTCTTATATTGAACTACAACAGGTGAAATGAAATCTTCTTGAACAAATATTGCACTTTGGAAGTGGATTGGTCTAGAATAGTTGGGAATATGAAAGGTAACTTCCTTATCATATATGAGTCATGTTTTGTGCTTTTTGTCATAGATTTCTTCCCAAGGTCTGATTATAGGCTTGGAAAGATGATTTTGTATTTGTGGAATTTGATTTACTACATGTTGTTGCACCATTGAAAAGTTTCACTAGTGAACTTTTGAAATTCAAGTTCATGTATAACTTCAACTTTAATTGTATCTTCATCTATAGTTTCATTATCGTGTTGATCATGTGTTGACTATTGATAGGAATTTGGAATTGAAAATTGATGGGCATTGAATTTGAATAAGGGATCCTTCTACTAGTTCATAATGTTGTATAATTTGTTGATTATTGAGTTATATTTCATCATGACATTGAAGCCGTGACTTAGTCTAAAAAAGTTCAACTTTGGCTTACAAAAATTTCTAACAATTTAGAATAGATTGAAGAGATCCTTTGTGAATTATGATTATGTTGTCTTAAATGGTGAGTATTAGAGTGTTCAATAACTCTAATAATTCTTACTTCAAGCCATTTAAAACACTAAAAGAGGCCTCCTTGTAAAGGTAGGTCTTAAGTATAATAGGCTTAGTTTAAAAAGTGTGATTGACCCAACAAAAAAATAGGGCTTCTTGCAAATCCACTCTTTGATAATAAGACCCAACAATTTAGACACATAAATTGGAGGGTGTCGGGTTCAGCTGAGAATGCACATGACAATTATAATGAAATTCAATTTTGATTTGACAATTACAAAAAATAAAGTACCAAATGTTGAATTAATGTTGAGTAAGAAGTTGAATTGATGGAAATTGGAATTAATGCTTATATAGATTTGCCATTGAATGTTGATGTGACCAATGAACTGAATGCTTGAATACAATTTGCATCTACTTGATTACATGTGCTTGATTGGCAATTATTGTATGTGCTTGAATTTCATTAAGTTTCCCTTGATTGCAGGGGTTTAATTAATCCTGAGATGCATGTGCTTGTAATATGAAGCAATTTCTTAGGAAAGAAGAACACCACGAGTCTAATGGAATTCAAGCACACAAAATTTTGTTGACACAAATTTTGGGCCGGATCAAGGCCTTAAAAAAATAATGATTGCCCAGAATCCTTGAACATGCATCTACTCAAGCAATTTTGATCTAGTGTACAAAGAGGAGCATATCCTTTACAACATTTGGATGTTAAGATCTCAAACATGGAAGGATGCAGTGCCTCTTTTTAACTCTTTTGCGAAAGAACCTCTAACTTCCAAAAAAATTAGGAGATAAGAGAAATCTTTACACACTCAAGCATCAATAATTTTGTTCAAAATGCTTTTGAGTAAAAAATACAACATTTGATTTTGATAAATTTTCAGATTGCATCAATGTTTAACTATCAAGTCTTCCACTTCACTTCCATTAAAATATTGTTTCCATCTAAAAAATAATACAACCAATGGTAATAAACTTTGCACAATCATAATGAACCACTCATTAAACATGTCTCACTACATTTATTTTTTCTTTTCTTAATAGAAAAAATTGGTTCTTTACCCTATCCAAGTGGGATAAATACCATCAATTAAAAAACAAAACAAAATGAGGCTCTCCTTATTGTTTCCCTACATGTGTATTGTTGAGGGTGCATTTATGTGGTTTGATAGACGTGGGTTGTTTCTCTCTTTTTTTATCTATGACATGGGAATTCAAACCGATGACCTCAACAAATTGTGTGACTGGACAAATATCGAGTCAAATCTTGGTGATGTTCTACGTTGTGGTTGAAAGTGTTGTGCCCATACTTTCCAGCTAGCAGAAATGAATTTTTTTTGATATCTAAATTGGGTTTAAATATACGATTTGTAATAACAATTCATTAAAACAAACAAGAAAAGGGGTCATCTACACATAAATAATAGTATTGGTGAAGCTTCGCTTCCAAATGGTGAGAATGTCTTGTAGCTTTGGAGTTTCTATGTTGTACCCATTTTTGGTTGCTGTGATTGTCTAGGATTTCAATCTATATACCCGGTTGCTTGAATTTGAGGTGAGGGTGGACGTGGCCCTTGCCAAAAAGAAGAATGGAATCTAGGAAGCGTTAAAAATTCCACCCTCCCTTCAATGCACACTATGAGTATATGTTTTTAATGTTGCATTAGATCCATCAACTATAGATGTATAGGAAAAAAGTTGCATCTTTAGAGACGTGTTTGAATACAAGCCATAGAGGGTCACACTTAGCAAATCATGGATGCACCTTCAGAATGGTTGTACCATGTTCAAATCCATGGATCTATCAAGCCAACAAACTAATCACCAAATTAATTCTAGGAGGAGAATACTTCATGGGTTGTCTGAAGAGAAATATCTAGAGGGAGAATCATGAAGGATGATTCTTTTATAGATGACTTATGTGCTCTTCGATTCACTAATTAAAAAGGATTTATGCTTGTCAACACTAACATGTGGTATGGAATAAGTCATGATCTTTGAGAAGACAATTGATCACAACTCTAGTGATTTAATGGATTCAAATGGTGGGATCAAATGTACTCCTTGATATATATTTATGAGCTCAACTAGTCCAATAATAGATTTATCTATAGATCTTCATCATGATAAAATGGATCTAAAATAGAACTATGATATTCATAAACCATATCTATGTGTGTTTATAAATCAAGAAGATTTCTATGATACTTGGAAGATTTCTTGCTATGATTTAGGTTGATTTCAATGAGATTCATTGGGAATATCTCTAGTCCTTTTGCACCAATAAATTTCTCACTGCAGAGTAAGGAACCACCACTTTGGCTCTAGAATTCAAAAGGTAAGGATTGAAATGCTCAACTTCCTTAAACACAACATAGGTTTGTTTATCTACTTTGGGATAGTTTAAATCTTCCCTCTAGAGTCCTGAACTCATGAATGCAATGGGAAACTAATTCCCTTCATCGTGTTTTTGAGTGAGAACTATTGCAAATGCAGTGTCAGAAGCAAAAGTATATAAGACAAAATCCTTATTAAAATCATGGCTCATTAAAGTCAGTGCTTTTGATATTTCTTCCCTAATTATGATGAAGTATTCTTTTTCATTGGGGCCCCATTTAAACTCAACATTTTTCTTGATCATGTCCTGCAAGGGATTAACTGTTTTAGAGAAACTTGGAACAAAATTTTGCAAAAAATTTGTCTTGCCAAGAAAGGATTGCATTGATTTCTTATTATATGGGAAGGCAATATTCTAAATGTATTCTATTATTGTTATATCCATAAAATTCCATACTCGTGCATACATGGCCTTGGCCCTCTTACTTGCATATTTTTCCAAATCACTGTTGAGAATCTCTTCTTAAAAAACCATTTTTTTAGAAGATGTACGTGCCTTGCCCCATTACAGCCCGCGTACATACACTTGTTGCACCACTACAACTCATGTACATATGCATGCTGCACTATTACAACCCATGTATACTTTCAAAAGTTGCAAGGAATTCGTTGAAATTTATGGGATACTTGAAGTTTCCCAACTAATCCACTTTCTATAGCCCGTCACCCAACCGAATAACCATCCTTTTGTCATATAAATGGAGGTTTTGGGGTCTCATTTCACATCCAAGCATAATAACAGTGAAACTCTGCCCAATTTCACTTCCCCTCTTTGCCCAAGATATTGTTTCCTTTTGTGAGATATTGCCTCAACATTCCCTCATCAACCCCTTCTTCCTCCATTCAACCCATTCCCTTCCATTGAGGTGATCAGAAGGTTGAGAGAATAAGTCCATTCAAGGTGCACTTGGAGCATATGTTGTGAGTGGGAAATCCCTCTACGGACTAGCACTTAGGGTTTTATCATGCATGCAAAAAACACCAAAAGATTCCTACTTTCTACCGTCGTCCCGGACCTAATCCCCATTACTCTTAAGCAAATACGTAGTTTAGAAGATCAAGTGAGAATACCTTATTTTGGGCATTTGATGTTGATCCTTCTTTATGCTTGATCACTCTTTGACTGTAGCTCTCCTCCCAAGGCTGACCTGCATTCACACAAGACAAACAAAGAACTCCACATGCATTTGATATATAGATTAACGGGTTAGATATTTAATCAACATATGCGCAATAAACCATGAAAACCTCATATGGTGGGACGGAAAAAGTATCTCTTTATTATTAACTTCAACAAATCAACTTACAATGGTGAAGCCGACCATTTCTCCATGAAACCTGGTCCTAGGCTTCTCTTCAACTGTCCTCCAACTTCTTTGCTCTATATTTCTCTTTGCACAAGGAAGGCTAAAGGTTGCGACAAAGGGAATATGCAATTGGGTATAGTTTCTTTACTATGATTCTCCTCTTCCAAATGGGACCCTTAACCCTTCTTTTATAGGCTATAAGAAGCTAGGTATTTGGTCGAACCCTCGGCCATGCATGGCCGAAAGGTTTAGTTAACTCACCCAAAGTTGTGTGTTCCGTCAACAACTTTCCTTTTTTCGTGCTTTTGTAGGTACACGCGGGCTGTCTTGGGTCATCTAGCATGTACACGTGTGTAGTAATGGAGCAGGGCACATGGGCCTTTATAAAAGGGGTTTTTAAGAAGAGTTGTTCAACAGTGTTTTGGCAAAGAAGGAGTCTGAGATGGCCTAATGCCAGGTAAGCATGTCTAGTGAAAATTAGGGTTATAACAACATGGTAAAGAGGATCCTGGACCAGGTTTATGGAACAATGGTTGACTCAGACTGTAAGGTATAATATTTGTATGATGAATAAAAGAATTACATTTTCCTATCCCAAATGATGGTGTCTTGAGTATTTTTATTGATTTATACCTAGCATTTAACATCTAACCCTAACTTATGGATAGAATAATATTCTTTTAGTTCTTTGTTTTCCTATCTTTGGATGTAGGTCAGCCTTGGGAGGAGACGTGTAGTCAATGGAACTTTCAATATTGAGGAGATCATCACTAGACGTGGGATCAAAGGTATAGTTAGCCGATCACTTCTCTCATTTTATTTCTTTACATTAGTTTTGGTATGTTTGGGGTAGAATGGGGAATTGATTATATTTTAAATGGTTATTCGCTTTTTCTACATCTTAAACCCTGGTGTAGTTAAAGAGGGGTTTTTCCCGCTAGCTGAACTGGTGACCATACTGGGGATTGCCTCTAGGGGTTTTTAGGGGATTTTGGGTTGTTTGAGTGGTTTGTTTTCCTTTCAATTTTCTTCCAAGTTTTCTGAGTCTGTCAAGGGATTCTTGTCACCTTCAAGGTGCATACCAGTTGTCCTTTCCCTGTAAGATTGCCTGGTCTTTTCATTTCTTGAAGAAATACAGAGGTGTATGTGCTCTGTCTTGGGTCAACCTGCATACATACACACTCTTTTCAGTAAACATCCTACGTACATACGAAGGCTGCTGAAGAAAAAACCCGCGTCTCTGTTTCATGAAAGTTTTTGAAAAAGAGGGAGTTTGCCTCTTTCATGATTGAAGTTCTCACTTCTCAGGGATTTCTTGGATCAGTCCAGAGTCTCTGTTTATGGCCATAGCTTGGGTATAAGTTTCAATTTACTTGTTCCTTAATCTTCTTGTGTTTTCTAGAATTTTTAGCTTAATCATGTATTCATCAGTTTCTTTTAGCATATTTTGTTAGTTCTGCTTTGATTGGAAGAAAATACAAAAAAAAAAATTAGTTTGTTAGGTCTCTCTCTTTCTTTGCATTTTGTTTGCATTGTTTGAAAAAGAAAAATAATTAGCGTAGTGTTGTGTTTTATTCTCATCTTGAAATCATTTCAAAATAAAAATAAGAAAGATAATCCTTCTTTGCCAATGTTCTTATAAGTTTCATTTTTTGCAAGAGTCTTAACAACATCAGTTGCAGTATTGCACCTTTTGAATAAATCAAGCCTTAAAAATAACACCTAGTCTAAAATACATTAGACTTTTCTGTTTGTAGGGTTCACAAACTAGTTTAGGGTTTTATTGCCTTGAATTAGGTTTGGAGAGGAAACTCTTCAAGGCCACTTAAATCAAACATTGGATTCTGAGTTAGGGAGTGCTTTAAGTCCAGTGTCGTAAGAGTTATCTGGGACCCCCCTCTAACATAGGGGATAAACATGAGGTCACGTGAGGAAAGGAAACAAAGATAACCCCTCCAAAGCTAGACTAAATGTAGTGGGGATCATATATTAAGGGTCTTTCTCGGGAATAATAACGACTTCATTTTCCTACGGAGTTTCGTGGACCTTGAATACATTCGAGATCCTCTGTTGTCTTCCGAACCATTTTATTTTGATACCCTTGAAAGGCTTCAGACTTGTTATCCTGCTCATTACGATCTACCCGACTTTCAACTGTACCTGCCTAGAATCTTACTGCGAGTTGGCAACCTAGTTTCCCATATTTTAGGGACTTACACAAGTGACTGCGTTACCTAGGGAAAACATTGGATCACGTTTTGTAGATTATACCTGGAGGGTGTTTTTGTGTTCGATTTGCACTTACACTGGTTAGTTTCTCTAGTGTTGATTGGTGTAATTGTCCTTCCTACTAGATAGTCAAATGCTTGATTTATCTTTAGGAAAATTTTAGTGTGTGCTCTATGCTCCCTAGTTTTCCATAGTGAGTTAGTCACTCATTAATTTGGGTCTCTGACCTAAGGTGGTAGACCACCCATTCCGTCGGTCATGAGGAATTTTCAATCTTATGCATAGAAATGTGGAGCCGCCTCTTTATAGGCATTGTTTTTATACCACTGGTTCGCCAGAGTCAGTGTGTGATACTTTTACGGACTTGAAAGATCCCGCAAGGGGAGAACCTGTGCATAAGATATTCAAGGCTAAAGTTCCCGATGATACCAACCAAGGAACCTCTTCAAAAGGGGATTCTTGTTCTTTTCCTTCTTTTGGAAACATTGGTGTCCCTTTGATGGTCACTTTGTACATTCCTGGGTTGAATGTGGGGCTACCGGTTTGGTTGGGTACCATTCCAAATGTCCCAAATTCTCTTGATTCTTTTCAGTTAAGAACCTTATGTCATGGGAATCATGTTGATGTTCCTTTTTCAGCAAAGTCTTCTCCTCCTCCTTCTGACTGCCTTGGTGAAAGTATAACTATTAGTAACTGGAAGTCTAAATGAAATAGAAAGAGGAAGAATAGGAAGAAGAAAGCACCAACCTTTGCGAGTCATGTTGGAGATAGGTCATTAACCTCTGCAAGTCATTTTGAAGACCAACACCCAACCTCTGGAATTCATGCCGGGGGCATGTATCTAGTCCCTGCAAGTCATACTAGAGTTCAATCACCAACCTTTGCAAGTCATGTTGGAGATAGTTCCTCAACCTCTGCAAGTCATGTTGAAGACCAACACCTAGCCTCTGCAAGTCATGTTGGGGAAAAAAGTCCACTCATTGCTAGTCATACTGGTGATAGGTCTGTAGCCTTTGTGAGTCTTGTTATCGACCAATAAGCAACCTCTGCAAGTCATCTTAGTGATATGTCAACAACCTATGATAGTCATGTTGGGGACAAGAAACCAACCACTACTAGTCATGCTTGGGGCATTGATTCGGTTCAGAAACCTATACAGATAGGACGTAAGAATAATTTCCCTTATAAGATTTTCAGGGGAGATCACCTTATTCATTTATTCCCTGGAATTCTAGAGGTACGAAGATTATGGTCCATGTTTGCAAGATATTCTTATTTTGAGTCTTCTGAGGTTTCCTCATAGCCTATTCATCCAGTGGTTGAGAAAGTAGTCATGCCGATGAAATATTCATCCGATCCCACTTCCCTTTTGGGGGGCGATGCGCCTTTAGACCATGTTGTCTCACAACCTATTCATTAAGTGGTTGAGAAAGTGGTCATGCCGATGCAATATTCGTCTTATCCCACTCTTCTCTTGGAGAGTGTCGAGTCTACCAAAGTGGTCATGACGATGAAATCTTCACCTGATCCCACTCTTCTCTTGGAGAGTGATGTGTCTACTAACTATGTTTTAACTATTTCTAGTTCAGTACTTTCAGAACAAGGGGGCATTCTGTTTGCTTCGAGAACACCCCCTCCAAGCCCTAGGATGGTTTCCTTTGATTGGAATGATCTTGTTGAGCCTTGTATTCCTTCTTCTGCACCCTATCAAATAAGGGTTGAATTTAATTCAAATAACATTTACTGATGTATTATAGATGAAGGAGAATCCGTAAGTATTTTATCCTCCTCGGCTTGGAAATATTTGGGTTCTCCCAAGACTTTGTCTGCTTTGCATGAGCTGTTGGATTTTGACATACATCCTTGTGAATATTTGGGGGTTCTTCCTCAATTGCCTATCTCTTTAGGTGGGAAGACTGTCCTTGTTTATGTTATAGTGGTGCAAGGTCTGTTATATTTCAATATTCTTCTCGGGCGTGATTCTGTATATGTTATGAATGTTGTGGTGTCTACTCTCTTTCGGATGATGCATTTCCCTCATAATGGGAGCATTGCCACTGTCGACCAACTGGAATATGATAATCACCATCCTAATTCAACGTTATTTCAGGATACCCCTTTATATGTTCCTAGTGTTTGTGTAGACTCTACCCCGTGAGACTCCCTCATGAACACACTTTGTTGTCTTTCAAGCTTGCTTTGAAATTCGAAAGAAACATCCAACGAGATTGTATTTATTATTTTCGATCTCGTCTGAATTAACTGAGAAAAGTATCCTCTTGGAGTCTTCTTTAATCCCTTTTCAGACCCTCTAAAAATGAAAATATTTCCGAGCGATCTTATGTCCCTTCACGCTCACCAAACTCAAATTTGAAGGCACATCTGTCCGGCAGTAGTTTACGCCTTTTCAGTCCGAACTACTAATTTTATGAATAAAGGTATGCTCTAAGAACTTTGGTTCTCTAGAAGAGTATTCTTAAGCGTAAGTTTAACCCTTTTTCGGGCCTGAGGGACTAAATCTTCGAAGAAGGAAAATTCTCCTTGGTTTTGGTTTATCACCTTTTTCGGTCCTTGTAGATTACTTATGAAAAAGAAACCCCCACAGAGTCCATAGTTAAGATGTTTTCAGACTCCCTAAAATTGAAAATATCGCCGAGTGACCTTGTTCCTTCACGCTCGTTAAATTGGTCCAGAATAACGTCTACTGGCATGAGTTTAACCCTTTTTCCAGCCTGTATATTATAGCGAAAAAAGGTACGCCTCGAAAGATTTGTCTCTTCGGGAGAGTTTTCCTTAGTTACTTTTATACTTTTTTGGGCTAAGGAGACTAAACTCAGAAAAAGGCTATGATTCCATAGTTAAGCTCTTTTCAGACTCCTTAAAATTAAAAATATTGTCGAGTGATCTTGTCTTTGTCATAATTGTTAAAATGGTTTTGAATAGATGTCTTTTCAGTGAAATTTTAACCCTTTTTCGAACCGACTAGACTATCTTTGAAAAAGGTACTCCCTGGAGTCTTCTTTAACCTTTTTTTAGACTCTCTAAACATGAAAAAACTACTGATCTTACCTTCTCTGGGCTCGTTAAAATTACATGGAAGGGGTCTCATTGTGTTTTTCTTAATCACATTTGCATATCTGCGCCTTTGGCCTAATTATGGCTCCATTTTTATCTCAACTAAACCTTTGAAGCATGACTTATAGGCAAGCCTTGTAGCACTTCTTGCCTCTGTGACTTGACACCTTGACCCATGGAGGAATTTTCCCCAAGTGTCCTTTTCCTTCACATGTCTCCTTTCTCTGAGCATTAGTATGTTCCTTGCGTTTGGGACTAGTATTCTTGCATGTGACACTCATTCCTCCTTTGTAACATAACATTCTTTTATTCTTTTTCAAGCTCTTTAAAAAATTGAAAAAGATTAAAAAATCAAATATTCCAAAAAGAGGGGATGGGAAATATGTATTCTTTTTTCAGTAGCACAGAGATTCGCCCTTGGAAAAATCACATCCTTTCGTTTGTTCGTCAAGAATTGGGATCTAGTATGACCTTAGGAAGTTGTTCTCGCTACATAGAATTGTGTCCTCCTCCTTTTGGTTACTCTTCAAAACACATGGAGAGTTTGAGTTTCCTCCTGCATTGTGAACTTATGTCAATGTCATGCTGCTTGAGTCTGATCATATTTCATTCTTTTTTCCAAGGGATGTTTCACTCAACTTGAGTTGACCTTTCTGTAGTTTGTCTCTTGACTTTCATGAGTCGTCCATCTCGAGAGTCGAGTCAAGTCTAGATTCAAAATCAACGAAGTTCTCTGTCTGATCATAGAGATCCTCATGTCTTTTCCTGACAAGCCGTCGAAGACCTCAGGGTAGTGATTTATACAATCCCATTGTACTCCTACCTAAGTTTTTAATATCTTTAAGTTGTTGCTCGAGATATGAAGACACAATCTCCATCCAACTAGCGTCACTAGCTTCTTGAAGATGGATACTATACTTGTATATCTTCAACTAATTTTGAGATGCAGATCCACTATGTATTGCTCGGGGCTACACTTGATATAGTTATATGACATGGATCTGTAGTGTATTTAATTGGAATCCATGATTTAGTTCATCCCGAGCATGGGTATTCCCGCCTCAGAGAGACAATTGTTGTTTTGCAGATGGTACCTCCCGAACTCTAGTCCCGGGCTCACTCGATTTCGTACAATGGTGAAGATATTGTAATGTATTTTGGGCATCAGTTTCTCTTATGAGATCACACATTAGGGGGAATCTGTTATATCCCTAAAATTCCCTACTCATGCATACATGTCCTTGGCCCTCTTACTTGCATATTTTTCCAAAGCACTGCTGAGAAGCTCTTTTTAAAAAACCATTTTTTTAGAAGATGTATGCTCCCTGCACCATTACAGCCTGTGTACATATGCTTGTTGGACCACTACAACTCACGTACATACGCATGTTGCACCATTACAACTCGCGTATACTTGCAAAAAATAAAAAGTTGCAAGGAATTTGTTGAAATTTACGGGCTATTGGAAGTTTCCCAACTAATCCACCTGCTATAGACCATCACCCAACTGAATAACCATCCTTTTGTCATACAAAAGGAGGTGTTGGGGTCTGATTTCACATCCAAGCATAAGAACAGTGAAACTCTGCCCAATTTCACTTCCCCTCCTTGCCGAAGATATTGCTTCCTTTTGTGAGATATTTCCTCAACATTCCCTCATTAGCCCCTTCTTCCTCCATTCAACCCATTCCCTTCCATTGAGGCGATCATAAGGTTGAGAGAATAAGTCAATTCAAGGTGCACTTGGAGCATGGTAAAGAGGACCCCAGACCACGTTCGTGGAATGATGGCTGACTCAGATTGTAAGGTATAATCTTTGTATGATGAATAAACGAATTACATTTTCCTATCCCAAATGATGGTGTCTTGAGTATTTTTATTGATTTATACTTAGAATTTCACATCTAACCCTAACTTATGGATAGAATAACATGCTTGTAGTTCTTTGTTTTCCTATCTTTGGATACAGGTCAACCTTGGGAGGAGACATCTAGTCAGTGGAACTTTCAATCTTGAGGAGATCATCACTAGGCATGGGATCAAAGGTATAATTACCCTATATATTCTCTCATTTTCTTTCTTTACATTAGTTTTGGTATGTTTGGGGTAGAATAGAGAATTTATTTGATTTTAGATGGTTATTTTCTCTGTCTACATCTTAAACCCTGGTGTAGTTAAAGGGGTTTTTTCCCGCTAGAAATTGTCTTTGGCTTGATCATTATCCCTGCCTTGGATACAATGAATCCTATAAGTTTCCCTTTATTTGCTGCAAAAATAGGCTTCCTAGGATTCATAGAAGTGCTATATCTTCTATATCTATCAAAGGTTTTCCTGAGTTGATGGACATGGTATTTTCTATTCTTAGAAAATATAGTAACATCATCCATCTAAACTACAACAAACTTACCAATAATTCCTCTGAAGGCTATATCCATAGCTTTTTTAAAAGTGGCTCCAATATTTATCAATTCAAAAGGCATTTTTATATATGCATATGTTCCCCATTTAGTCCTAAAAGTGGTATTCAATTGATCATCATGGGAAACTGGGACTTGATTGTATCTTGAGAAACCATCTAGGAGTGATATCACCTTAGATCTAGAAACACACTATAAGAAATGCTCCTTAGGAGGAACAAGATAAGTATCCTTCTCAGAAGCTCTATTCAAATTTATAAAGTCTACACATAGTTCAATATCCCCATTATTCTTCATTACAGGGACTATATTAGCTACCCATTGTCTATGTATGACTAGGAAGATCATCTTATGAACCAATAAATAATTCAATTCCCCTTTCACCAGAGGTTCTAGGTTTGGATGCATTTTCCTCAACTTTTGTTGAAAGGGCTTGGTGTCAAGCTTCAATGGTATGACATGGTGGATGATATTAGTATCTAATGTTTTCATATAATCATATGTCTAGGAAAAATTTTCATTGTATCATTTGAATAATATGATGAAGGCATGTTTCTCTGTAGGAGAAAAATTGGCTTCAAGTTTGGTAGTTTGAGGGTTATTATTTGTTCCCAAGTTAATCGCCTCACACTGCATGGATGCACTATTATTGGTCTTGCAGTTGGTGACTTTATTGAATTTATCTTGGAGATAATTTAGTTTTTCTAGCCTCACCATAGGCTTGGGAATAAAGTTTATTGGAATTATTGTATCCTCAATTGTTTGATCTGCAAAAAAATATTTTTGAATATTTAATTCTTGATCATGTAAGTGCTCATAAATGACAAAATCTATAAAAGTATATTTCATGGTTAAGAAATTGATGATTTATTGATCATCTTCAAAATCTCTCCAATTGGTCACATTGTGAGGTAATGAGGGACCATATAAAAATTCCACAAAAAAAGTGTCATGCATTAATCCTTTTGATGGACTTAACTTGGAAGCAACATTAGCTAAAAGATCTACATCATAATTCAAAGAATGAGGAATAAGAATAATGTTAAAAGCATGAAAGTTATTTATTAAATCCTATACCTCTTGTTGGTAGTGTTTAAGATGACTAGGAATGCAATCTATAATATCACACACCTATATTATGACAATATTAGATTCACCCAATTTTTTTAACACTTTGACCTTCATATCAACTGTCTTTATCAACCCGTAAATCAAGGCTTCATATTCAATAGTGTTATTTGTGCACTCGAATTCAAGTCTATAGGATATCAATGTTTTCTTACCTTTAGGGTCCTTGAGAATTCAACTAGCATCTGCACCCTCTTTAGACTTGGATCCATCAAAGAACAAAGTCCATATATCAATATTTACATTGGGGTTAGTATCTACATTCAAGTTAATATTTACATCTGGATTAGTATGTACATTTGAGTTCGTCTTTACACCTATATCATCTAAGTTAGAATATTTTTTGCCTACTATATTACAATCAAGATCAACGATCCGAGTGCAATGAAGGATTTCATATTGCATGTATGGTTTTGTGTGTGGGGATAATTTGGCAGTAAAATCTCTAAAGAAGGTGTCTAAGATATAGTTCCCCAAAATTGATTGATTAAAAATTACAAGTTCATTTGGGTCATTAAGATATGTGACAATATGCTTCATTTATCTTTCTCGATAAAATCTAATCTTATTCCACTGTTCATTATTAGGTAACCATAAATGTGACCATTTTGGGGGAGTGAAACACTCTGAAATGCTTAGGGTTTCATTCAATCCGCGAAACCTCTCCATGTTACCTGCTGACCCTCTCTATACGCACCTAACACAACCAACCCTGCCATGCTCCCTGACACAACAATATGAGAGAAAACGGAGGGGTGAAAACCCCCACATACCGTAATGAAACAACAAATGAAACGAAAAACTATTGTTCTCGTTGGCTACCTTTCGAACTCCTGCCACACCTATGGGACCAATATTTGCAAGTGAGATAGATTGAAGGAAGAAAAGGAACAAGCATGAATGCAGAGTCATCGCATCCAAAAGTTGCTCGGGTCTGGATACCAGGAAAATGCATCCCACAAGCTCCGGTAGAGCCGAGATATGTCATAAAATCAGCCAAAATAGGGGAGCACACACATTTCATGAGAGACCATGCTATAATCGACAAATTTTGGGGTCTTTGGCCGTCCGAAAAGGATCTTGCACGATGGATTAAGACCTGGTGGAATCCGAAGGGAGATTACGAGCTCCAACTAAGATCCAAGGAGTTATTCACAGTAATTTTCTATAACCTGGAAGACAAGGACCGCATCTTCGAAAGTGGACCATACTTCTAATACTTAGCGGGTCTATATTTGTGCTCCTGGATGGACCGCTTCAGCCCCGAAAATGAATATTTTTTCTATGCCCTGGTATGGATTCGTCTCTATTCCCTCCCTTAAAAGTTCTGGTTAGAATAAATTCTAATGGGTATTGGTAATACCCTCAGTAAACATGTAAAGTCCTTAGAGGCCAAAAAACAAAGAAAATACACATACTATGCAAGAATATGTGTTTATATGAATATCTCAAAATCTTTACCTGGTTTAGTAACCTTGGAATATCAGGATGAGGAATGAGCCCAAACCATAGATTACAAACATATTCATTTTCATTGTCAGAAATTCCATGAACATGGGAATCTGTTCAGGGATTTCCCCCTCAACGCACCAACGAAACCAAAAGTTGAGGAGAAACCTAAGGACAGGTTCACACATGTTCAAAACCACAAAATACAAGCATATAAAAAACCCAACAATAATGGTGGATGAAGGAACTCCAACACTAACTCTTTCGAAGCCCTCAACCAACTTCCATAGGCAGAAGAGGTCGAAAACCCCCATCAAGCAACAGATCGAGAACAAGAAAAGAAAATAAAAACAACATCAGCAGACAAGCCCAATACATAGAAACATCCCAGACTCCCATGCACCGTCCAATCTAGGGAAAGGCCTAGAGAGGGAAGAAGATACTGTAATGGAAATGGACGAGCAAGATTTGGCTGGCATTGACTTAGACAAGCTAGAAGAAGCACTCAATAAGAAGGAACCTCCAAACAATACCAGAAGATCAACTCAGGAAAGTTCACAAGGTATTTCTCGACTCCATAGTGGGGGCTACCTCTAGAATCCACATCAGCATAGATCCAAACCCAGATCCCCGGAATAACCCTAAGAAAAATAAAAGGTGAGGGAAAAAATCAATGCACCAACTAATAAAAGTGGAAGAAAACTACATGATCAATTCAAGACAGATACATCGACTCTCAGAGAGATCCTTTTCCCACCCACCCAATTGTTAATAATTAAAATCATAACCTGGAACATCAGAGGCCTAAATGGGAGGTCCAAATAGAGGATTCTCTGAAACTGCGTAAAATATGCAGACCAAGATATTCTCTTTCTTCAAGAAACAAAGTGTGCGAGACAAATCGTCGAGGACTTAATCAAAAAATGATGGTGACACTGCAAATTTTTTCATTCGGATTCAAAAGGTGTGGCAAGGGGACTAGCTATACTCTGGAACCCTACCACAATGATCCTGGATCAATCCCTCTCCACACCAAGCACACTGACAACTCATTAGTGAGATATTGGCTCGGATTAAGATGGGTTGATTACCAATGCTTATGTCCCACAAAAATACTAGGACAAGGACCTCTTCCTCATAATTTTGTCCTACCTCAACTCTCTTCAACATGATTCTCAGGCTTGAGGAAAAAAAAGGAGGGAAGAAATTCTTGGAACAAGACAACATAAAATTCTAGGAGCTAATAGGCCAAATCAACCTTGTCGACATAGAAAATGGAAATAGAACCTACACTTGGACCAACACAGGATCTGGACATCAACTAATAACCTATAGGCTAGACCGCTTCTTAATCTTAGAAACCCTCATGCTTGAAGCTCCAATGGTAGAGTCCAACATTCTTCCAAAGTCGGGCTCAGATCACTGGCCAATTCAATTTTGGATAGACACAATATCCACTCCCAAACACAAACCCTTCAGCTTTGAGAAATTTTAGTTAACCCACCCATACTTCCAAGAGATAGCTTGCACCTAGTGGACTAATGCAGAGATAGAGCAAGGGACCAAAATTTTCTGCTTCTAGAAAAGGTTAAAAAAATTTGAACAACAAGTACGCCAATGGAACAAATATGTCTTTGGGAACATATTTCAAGAGATAAATGTGCTAGAAAAAAAACTATAAGACCTTCAGGAACGAGTCATTCAAACAGGCTACATGGTCACCCAAAAACAAGAGGAGAACACCATCAAGAGGCAACTTGAAGAAAGATACAAGGAGGAGGAAATCCTATGGAGACAAAAATATCGCGTTCAATGACTCAAAGAGGGGGAGAAAAACTCAAAATTATTCCGTCACTCCATGATCCATAGACACTTCATCAACTGCATTATGAATATGGAAGAGAATCAGGGAAACACCTTGCTAACCCACTGGGAAATAACAAACGAGCTAACAAACTTCTACAAGGACATTCTCTCAAAATCCCCTGGGGATCACACTCCAGCAATAGAACGGGTTACTCAAAACATTCCATTCTGTATCTCCCCGGAACATAATGTGGCTCTCATGAGACCCATAACGCAAGCATAGGTGGATCAAATAGTTCAAGATCTACCCAAAGGTGAAGCTCTAGGCCCATATGGCTTCACCACAGACTTCTTCCACTACTGTTGGCCAATGCTTAGGGAAGAGGTGTGGCAGCTGGTTGAGGAATCACGTATCTTAGGCAAAGTCCTCCCAGTGATAAATACCACCTTCTTCACCTTAATTCCCAAGGAAGAGAGAGTCACTAATCCGAAGAACTTCCGACCAATAGCATTATTGTTGGCCCTTGACCAAGTTTTGAGGAAACATTGGTCATGTTGGACCACGTTTGGGACTTTGATAGGCTGGTTGAAGATGGAGCACCCAGGCAGAGAGGATATCACAGGATCTCACTTGTTTTGTGGGCTTGCAGACCCAACAAGGGATTTTAGGGTTTATGTAATGGGTTATGGGATGTCAGCCCATGGGTTTACCCATGTCTAGGCCCTTTTGTAAGAGTATATATAGGAAGGAATGTAATGTAGAAAGTAGTATAATCTTAGTGCAAGCGATGTAAGTAGTAGTATTACCTATGTGCATAATATGTTTGGCTTAGTGCAAGAGATTGGAAGTTGCTTTGTGCAATCTGGTTGTGTAAAGTAAGGGTTTGTGCTATCAAGGAGTTAGCTCTGTGCCTTGACCTGATTTTGGGGAAGGTGGATCTAGTGCATTGTAAGTAGATCACCTGTCCAGTGAGAAGTTGTCTTTGTGGCTTTGTGCACAGGCGCAGATGAATGTAAGAGATTGAAGAAGACTAATAAATAAGAAGAAGAATAAGTTGGTGGACGTAGCCCCACACTAGGGTGAACCATGTATATCTTGTGTCTTGATATGCTTTGTGTGATGTTGTTTATGTGGTTATTTGCTTAGTGTTGTTGTTGTTATGTATAATGAATGCATTTGATGTTGTAGCTTAGTGCTTAATGGTATTTGAATGTTAGATTTGAGCTAATGCTAGGTGCTAAGAGGTTTTAAGGGCTTGATCTTGATTATTATTGTGCTGATATGTAATAAGGGTTAATCTTTGATGTGAATGACAATCATAATGTAATGCATATTATTGGCTAAGTGCTCTGTTAAGTGTTGTAATCACAGATCTGTGTCCCAGCTTGGTTGTAGACACCTGAGTCCTACAACCCCCCGCTGCCTCTACCTCGGGTGAGACTTCATCTGCTTCGCAGGTGTTGCCTAAAGGGATAATAGTTAGGGTTTTGTTGGTGCATTGTTGAAGCATTGAACCCTAGGTCTACCTCTGTGCCAATAAATGGTTCTGTTGTCGGGACCAAAACTGTGATTGCTAGGAATTGAAGAAAAGAGAAATCTTTGTGTGTAGATGTGTTGTTGTAGTGCGCAGTATTCTACTTGAGTTTCGAAGCTCTGTGCTAAGAAAGGAAATTGATCCAAAGAAAAGAGGTAAGGTACTAAAACTTTGTGCTTTGGTAAAGGTAAGATAAGTGGAAATTTTTTTCTTCAAAAGTATGAATCTAGGTATGTTTGATATATTTTGTCCTAGTCTGAAAACTAGGGCACGGTTAGAAGAAAGATTTGATCTTAATAAATTTGATAGAAATAGAGAAAGATATGTTATCCCTATACATAGAAATAATTTTTGGACTAATAAGTGGATGCAAGAACCTAGAAAGAATTTTTGCAGATTGTAGGTCCAACACTGTGATCCCAATGCGTAGTACAGGAGAGGTTGGGGATCGTTTAAAAGAAAGAGAGGATTGACACTGTGTTATAATTGAAAAAGACCGAGACATATTGCTAAGGAATTCCATGGTATAGGTCCTATTTGTCTTTGTTGTAAGGCTATTTATCATGAGGTTGAGGATTTCCCAAGAATGATTGCTAAAGTTGAAAAGATGAACATGAGACAAGAAAACTATGAAGAAGGTCAAGAAACTAAGGATCTGTTAGAGAACCATAAAGAGAAATAATCAGAGAAAGATCAAACTATGTTAGTACAGCTAAAAGAAGCAATGGATGACCACAAGGATGTCAGTGTATCATAAATCTTGAAATAAAAACAACACATAGTTACAAGAATATAAGACTTCGACATAGACTGTGTATTGGATGAAGAAACACATGTGATTATTATGCCAGAAAGCACTTGGGAAATTTTGGGAAGGCCTGCTATGGTACCTTTATTAGGAAGGATAGGATTGTTTAAAGGAAAGATAATAACCCTATGTAGAAGAGTTACTAACATACCTATGACTGCTCATGGAACATCAACTGAAGAAGATTTTGAAGTCATTAAGTGTATTGAGAACAACGCCCTTTTCCACTTTTGTTAGGAAAGACATGGATTGAGAAGGATCAGACCAAAAGGAAAGCAGAGGAGGAAGCTACAAAATAGAAAAAGCAAGAACTAAGAGACTTCATAGCCAGAAAAATAGAGTGACTAATAGAATAACAAGAGGATAAGTCAAAGCAACATAACACAAGAGAACTAGTTGTCAAGGTTGAAAGAATGCAAAAAGGCTTGAAGGACCTACCCATGCAAGAAAGACGAGTACCTACCCTGGAGTTAATAAGAAACGAGGTATTACATTCAAACCCTTTGAAAGAACATCGACAGTGCGAAGTTACCATGCTAAGAGAAGACAAGAATAAAAATGGAAAGAGGAATCCAGAGACTCAAATCATAGGAAAGAAGGAAAGGAAGCTCAGTAAGAAGAAACTCAAGTTAGAAAAACTACGGGAAGTTCCAGAAAAGACTTCACAGGAGGAATATTTACAGAACTTGAACCTCGCCGGAATAGTAGAACCACGCAGAAGGGGGCTTCTCCACGACGAAGCTATATGACCATTGGAGGTGCCCCGACTGTTAGAATGATGCTCCAAAATGTTTAGAAATGCAGTTATTTCTAGAAAGACCGCCATTGGAAAATTGAGACCGCACCATAACAGACTGATTCATATTTATTGACACATTCCTTCCCATTGGGGGAATCTGTTACGATGCTGCTTATTTACCCCGTCGGACGCTACACCAGGACCACCTTTTGCAACCCATGATATCCGAGCTAACAAAGAATCCATTGTATCACATTGTGCTTTCTAGACCTCGCCATCCATTTTATTACCTCGCTTGTCTGTTCACCTACCCGAGTTATTTTGTTAGAAGTGCAAATTTTGAGCGAACCAAGCACGTTAGAAAAGTCTTTGGAGGATATTATTGTAGACCTCATGGCTGAGATAGTCATGTCTGTAGGAATACAGGTGTCGTTGACTAGCAGATTTCAAGCATCCCCATACGACGTTCTAGCCGCACTGCTAAGAAGCGAAGAAAACACCACAGAGATCTGGCTAACGTGAAGCATATCCCGTCGGTCTTGCTGGAGTACATACCACCTTTGGTTGGCATGGTGAAATAAGATAGTATCCCGCGTGACTTTGAGTACATGTTGATCACTGCGTACATCCTGAAGGGGATACATGTAGTTGGACCCCAGTTAGGATATATCCCAGCTCTAAAGAACAAAGATTTTAGCCTCGAAGACAGGAAGAACTATGTGATTCTTACGCCACATTGGTATTTCATGAGAATGACTGGGAAGAAGCCATGCATAGTCTCCCAACCGTGGATTAAGGAACTCACGCAATCAACGATCCTGAACGTGATGAAGATCCCTCACTTTGGCTGACATCAGGAGGTTAATGCTTTTGTTAAACTCCTCCTGTCATGTTACCATGGAGGGTATATGTGGCTTCAAAGGTGCATCACTATGGATTTGGTTCTGATCCACCTCATCACAGGACTGAACATGCAGGGACTGGACCCTCAACAATTCTACCCAGGGAAGACTTCAGATTGCTCCCTGGCACAGCGCATAAAGGAAGAATATGGCGATGTGGAAAAGGGAAAATGAGGCTACAAGGTATCCTCCATCCAAGATGGAATAGTGCACCTATCTTGTCATCTTATAGCTGGTAAGCTTGTTAGAAAGAACCATCCAACACAGGTCATAGGATTCGTAGTATACCTTGTAGGGAAGTGTGTAAAAGGAATGCAAATGAACTAGGCGAGTTACCTCGTCAACGAGCTCGAGAAGGACTTCTGCGAAGCATAGGATCAATACTACGAGTTCCATTTCAGTTGGTTACAAGTTTTAATCGCATTTGTCGCTTGGCAGATGCTGGAAGGAACGACATTTCCAGAAGTTGAGCCATTAGAGCCGCTGGCCGCAAGGTTCTCCACCTTGTGGTATACAAACGACATGTCGAAGAAATGACAGTCAAACAATGTCTTCCATGCTTACTACCAGCAGCTAAAGCACACCATTGAAGAATTTCCACGAATGACCTTGAATACATTTCACCAGTACATACCGCTAGTGAAGTTCCATGTAGATCGACACTTTATATACATCACTGCGCACAGGGATGAAAGTAAGGAGGAACTGTAGTCCTATTATAAGATGACCGACGAAGATATGGAGAAGATCACCAAAGAATGGCCAGCAGAGTTCCTTGTACTAGTGGAAGATGCAAAACTGTCCGACCCCGACATCATCAAAAGTCCCTTCGTTAGCCAGATCAAACATGATGGACAAAGTAGCGGGAAGAAAAATAATAAAATAGAGGAAGTGCAGAACATAGAAACTAATGAGGAGGAAATCACCTGAGAGGATAGTAGGCCTAAATCACCTGCAGGAGGAGGAGGAGACGAACTGAACCAAGAAGAAGGATGGGAAGAAGGATAAAATAAAGAAAAAAGGCAAATTTACACTGCCGAAGGATCCCCCTACCGAGGACGGAACATCAAATAAGAGGAAGGTTTCTATGTAGAAACCCTTAGTAAGAAATAAGACTCGAGCTAATATTCCTTAGTCGAATAATGTGCTCATAGTGGACAATGTCGACCTCATCATCGCAGTCATGGAGGACTATTCAGAGGATATCTTGCAAAGACATGGAGTGAAATAGGAGACACTGTATGAAAGAATCAAGAAAGATCTCAAAGACATACAACAATCCATCTATTCGAGCTGCACACTACTTACTGTGTCTTCTTCATCGAAGATTGCAGAATTGGGGGATGAGCTCACCCAATTACAAAGGTTAGAAAATGCAACAGAGGCTTGACTTTGTGGAGTCCAAGAAGAAAAGGAGCAGGCCACAAAATCCTTGAAGCAAGAGAAGGAGGAGGGATTATAGCAACTTCGAGTTGCACAGAAGGAGAAATATGAAATTAGGTTGATGTTCGAGGAAGACAAAGAGAAGATACAAAAATAAAAAGACTAGTTGCTTGCAGAGCAGACTGTGGTTAAAGAGGCAGTGACTAAAGCACTTTGCTCTGTGCCAGGATTGGCACAGGAGGAAGAAGAGTTGGCCAAGATTCAAGTGGGGAATCTTGCTGAGGCCATTCAACAACTTCAAGCAAGAGTAACAAAGTTAGAACTTCAAGCAGTGATGATCACTCTGCAAGAAGTGCGCGATCAAAGGGAAGAAATCACTAAGAGCGCAGTTGGAAGGATTAGGGCACTCGCCTCAGAATGTTAGCAATTAAGTGATCATAGTGCACAAACCTATGATCGCCTTGCAGAAGATCCATAGCTGAGGAAACTAGAAGCACAACTCTGGGAGGCGCAACAACATTAATCCACCGTCCAAGCATAGATGAAGTTCTCACTGCAGTCGATAGGATGAAAAGATCACAGGAACAACGCACAGTCCAACAACAGGTTATTTCCATCCAAAGAAGATTCATGGAGGTTACACATAGACTCCAGTCAGTGCAGGATGAAGCCTGCACTCTTTTTGAAGAGATCAAAGGATAAGGCTCGTAGCTGGAACAAGTGGTTATGACAGTGGAATAGCACCTGGAAGGGCATGTTATAAAGAATCTATTTCAGGAGTTCACCGAGTAGGAGGCTCTAGTGAAACAACAAGTCAAATCATCTTAAGCTAAGCTTGAGGCCTTTGAAGCAATGTTGCCCAGATCTGAGTGACTCAGGACGAGTCACAGGTGAGTGTTGGGGGCCTGTTATCCCTTAACCAAGTTTTGAGGAAACATTGGTCGTGTTGGACCACATTTGAGACTTCAAAAGGATGGTCAAAGATGGAGTGCCCAAGAGGAGCAGAGATCATGGGTTCTCACTTGTTTTGTGGGCTTGCAGACCCAACAAGGGATTTCAGGTTTTATGTAATGGGTTATGGGATGTCATCCCATGGGTTTACCCATGTCTAGGCCATTTTGTAAAAGTATATATAGGAAGGAATGTAATGTAGGAAGTAGTAGAATCTTAGTGCAAGCGATGTAAGTAGTAGTATTATCTATGTGCACAGTATGTTTGGCTTAGTGCAAGAGATTGGAAGTTTCTTTGTGCAATCTGGCTGTGTTAAGTAAGGATTTATGCTATTAAGGAGTTGGCTCTATACCTTGACCTGATTTTGGGGAAGGTGGATCTAGTGTGCTGTGCGAAAATCACCTGTCCAATGCGAAGTTGGCTTTGTGGCTTTGTGCACAGGATAAGATGAATGTAAGAGATTGAAGAAGACTAATAAAAAAGAAGAAGAAGTTGGTGGATGTAGCCCCACACTAGGGTGAACCATGTATATCATGTGTCTTGATATGCTTTGTGCAATGTTGTTTATGTGGTTATTTGCTCAGTGTTGTTGTTGTTATGTATAATGAATGCATATGATGTTGTATCTTAGTGCTTAATGGTATTTGAATGTTAGATATGAGCTAATGCTAGGTACTACGAGGTTTTAAGGGCTTGATCTTGATTATTACTGCGTTGATCTGTAATAAGGATTAATCTACGATGTGAATGAGAATCATAATGTAATGCATATTATTGGCTAAGTGCTTTGTTAAGTGTTGTAATCATAGATCTATGTCCCAACTTGGTTGTAGAAACCTGAGTCATGCAACCCCCTCTGCCTCTACCTTGGGTGAGACTTCATCTGCTTCACAGATGTTGTTGAAAGGGTTGGTAGTTAGGGTTTTGTTGGTGCGTTGTTGAAGCATTGAATCCTAGGTTTGCCCCAGTGTTAACAGTTATGCAACGTGGTTTACAAACTCATCTCCAAAATCATTGCATTGATACTCAAGCCCATTCTCCCCTTTATCATCTCCAAGGAGAAATCAAGGTATGTTGAAGGAAGGAAAATCATGGATAGTGTCATGTTAGTCCACGAAATTATTCACTCGCTCAAAATCACTCACACCCTAGGTATGCTACTAAAACTAGATCTCTTAAAGGATTTTGAAAAATTAAGTTGGCAGTATATGAAAGCCCTCTTAACTTATTTTGGGTTTAGCAAAGATTGGATCTCCTGGACAATGAATCTCATCTCCTTTTCCTTCCTCTCAATTCTTGTCAATGGAGTACCCTCTCAACCCTTTTACCCATCAAGAGGTATAAGACAATGTGACCCACTCTCCCCCTTTTCTTTTTTTCATAATGGCTAAGGGGTTGGGCCACTACATCAAGGATTCCATACAAAATGGCTCGCTACAAGGCCTCCATTTCCATGGGTTACAACCAACAACCTCACATAGCCAATTTGTATATGACACAATGATTTTGAACACCCTGACTACGCAAGAAGCCAACAAACTAAGTTCCATTCTCAATGAATTCAGTGAAGCCTCCAGAACCACCTTTAATCTGGCCAAATCTCAACTCTTCTTCTTCAATACGCCAAATTCCATCCAACATCACATCTCGCAATTGATGAACATACCCATCTTCTCCCTGCCCTCTTAGTATCTGGGACTTCCTCTCTCTGACTCATCTTCCAAAAAAATTTCATGGGACTCTCTTCTCCTTTCAATATCCAATCTCCTTAGCAACTAGACCTTATGATCCCTCAATCTCCCAGCCAGGCTCATTCTTTTGAAATCCATTCTACAAGTTATTCCTGCCTACCTCTTTTCGTCTCTCGCTGCCCCTCAATCAGTCATAAAAAAATAAGGAACCTGCAAAGAATTTTTCTTTGTCACGGTCATAACCTTGACAAAAAGTGGGCACTTGTCAGCTGGGATAAAGTATGTAAACCTAAATCTCTAGGGGGTCTGGGTCTCTGGGATCCAGGAAAATTAAAAAACAACATGGGAGCAAAGATATGGTGGCGTTGGCTCAAAAATCCGGTTGAGCTTTGGGAAAAAATGTGAAAAAAGAAATATGCCCTGAAAACACCTCAGGTTCATCTTATACGGCTGCAGGACAAAACTCAAGGCTCCAATATCTGGAACGCAGCCTGGAAAAATCACCCACTAATACAGGAACATGATTTTTGGGAAATTCACAATGGATATAGTGCACTATTCTGGATATACTCTTGGAAACAACTTCCACCCCTACAAAATGAAGACAACTTAATATATTATGAGAATTAGATCCAATATATAACCTCCCTCAAAGTGGCAGAACTATGGTTAAACACCTCCAACAATCCTCCTTGGCGTAGTTGGAAAATGACTTCAAAGGATCTCCACATGGCAGCAGAATGCGACTTGCAGCATTGGAAACAAATGACTAATCAAAGGAGAATTTGTATAAGCACAGAACCAGATATTCTCTGATGGGTTCATACCCTACATGGAAACTTCACACTCAAAGAAGGCTACATTTTGCAGAAAAACTTCCAAATCATTCAAAAAGATCACATATGGGCAATAATATGGAAATAAAAAACTTGGCCAAAAATCTCCACTTTTCTTTGGCTTCTAGTTCAAAATAAAATCCTAACTTGGGACAATCTCAGGAAATGGGGATTCATACACCCCTCAATGTGCCACCTTTTCCACCAGTAGGAAGAAACCATGGAGCACCTCCTAAATAACTTCCCATTTAGTGAGGAAATTTGGAACTAGGCCACCCAGAACATGAGAAGAACCAGAAGAGACAATAACAACATCATCAACACAATCAGAAATTGGGGGCCTGGTTCCTTTAAAATTCTCGTCCTAAACAGAACTTGGCAACTCCTACCAAGATTCATTGTCTGACAATTGTTGAAAGAGAGAAACACGTGAATCTTCCACTCTCAATCTTCCCCTCCCCCTCTCCTCTGGACCGCAATCCTCTTGCACATTTAGGAAACCCTCCAGCTCCACAATTGGACCCAATAAGATTTTCCCACTGATCTAAGAGAAGTCTCTATCCTAAATTCATGGGGCTTCTCCCTGACCCTCTCCTCCCCCCCCCTGCAGTTTTCCCTAAAAGAAATGACTTCTATCCCCTCTACCTGGCTTCCCCCCATCATCCGACTTTCACGAAGTCAATTTCGATGGCGCCTCTAAGGGAAATCCAGGAAACTCAAGATATGGAGCAGTCATAAGGGACAACACAGGGCAAATCCAATTTCTCATGGCATAAAATCTAGGGTATGACACCAATAATTTAGCATAAATATGGGGTCTCATCAAAGGAATCCAWATGRCACTTGACCATAATATGACTCACCTAATCATAGAAGGAGATTCCAAAGTAATCATTGAGCTATCTACCAAAGTCATAAATGGAAAAGACAAGGAAAAAATCACCCCCAGCTGGCGTCTCCTAGGCCCCCTCGTCAGTCTAAAATCTATTCTCAGACCTTCTCTCACTCTCACCACCTCACACATAAGGCAAAGTGAAAACAAGGTGGTAGAAAAATTAACTAATGTAGGTGTTGAGTCTATACTTAGTATGCCATTTTCATCGACACAAGGCCGTCCTCGAGTTCCCAACTATGGCTCCAATGCATGGAGCTGGCCCACCATAAATTCCCTCCCCCGGATGGGGTGAAAACTAGACAACGTCAGAGGACAGATGGAATGGGATGAAAATGAGAGTTAATAACCCCGACCTCCAACCCTCCACCCATTATTGTAGAATGACCCACACCCAATAGAGAGTAATGGTAGTGTGCTTGGATATCCTTGCAAGTTTAATGCCCCCCTGCATAAGACAGACTAGGCATACCATGCTAAGAACCAGGCCTAGGGAAGTCGTCAACTCAGCTCTCATGGCTAGCCTATATGTCAATTCAAGCTACACTAAGAGAGAAAATGCCTTGGTGAATTCATTCATTCCCCCTCTACATTTGATCTTGTTCCTTGGCTCTTTTATGAGAATTCTCTCTTTTCCCTCTGCATTTGCGCTTGTTCCCTGGCTCTCTTAGGCGAATTATCTATTTTTCCCTCTGCAATTTTGATCCTTCCACTCGACTCTCTCTAGATAATTCTCTTCATTTCCCTCTGCAATTGCTCCTGTGCCTCGACACTTTTGGGCTCTCTCGGGCTCTTCCCACCAGCCCCTCCGCCCTTCATGTTCACTCCTCCATAGATCAACCTCCGCAATCCATCCACCATGCCAAGAGAAAGGGGGGAGTCCAAGAGAGGCTCAATGTATTAAAACTCCCTCTATAGACGTGACATACTCACCCCCTCCCAATTGGATCTCATTGCAATTTGCACCTCTGACCCTAGGAATAATGTCCAGGGGCCGCCTGAGCTTCCATTGTCACCCCCTCACTCTCCTCCTTTGATCCATGGAAATGTCTAGGTCAAAGAGGAGACACCACCTTCGAAAGAGATAACTCCTCTGTTCATTAATCCTCTTGACCCCACCCCAAAATCCATCCATAGGCCCAGGTGTTTGGCACAGACAACTGCATGCTGGAGGAAAAAATTCCCCCAAGAAGGTAGGTGGAGGAGAATACAAGGAGCGTTGGAGAGGACAAGAAGGTGGAGCCACCTCTTCGCATCGCAAATCGACTCTCGAATGAGCACCTCCAAATAATTTTTGAAATTCGACAAAAGTAAGACGACCAATTGCACTCTCAATTCATCCTCGACCAAAGAATGGATATTTTGTTCGATGCATTGGAAGACGCTCCTGCGCAGATTCGATGCCCAACATGTGGCCATAATTTTATCCTGACCTACAACATCCATGGCCGCACAAGCTCGCCCAAGGATTATCTCCTCTAGGTTTTTTGTTTGCTCTCGTCGCAAGCTAGATGGTCATGGCGACTAGTTTCATATCATTTTGTTCATACAAATTTGTTTACGCGGTGACGCATCAAAATATAAGTCTTTAATGGAAGCCACCTGTTCTGGTTTCCCTTTTGTGGAAGAATAGGTGGATAACAGATGTCATTGTAAAGACATTAGCATAAATTAATATAAGGCTCTTACTTTATTTACAAAAAAAAACCATAAATGTGACCAGTCACTAGCAGAATAACCATTCAATTTTTCTGACTAGTATCTGCTTAAGAATAGGCCATATGCTTCTGGAATGTCCACTGTAATAATTCCAATCAGTTGGTGGAATTTTGGGTTATAGGAAAATCTTATTAAGACATTCTTGAGCTCCCTAATAACCTTGACTATTGACCTATCTAGTTGTACAATCCATATGTCAATTTTTTTAGGTTTATCATTTAGTTTCTGACATACTGTGAAAGGAATGACATTTTATGAGGCAACTAAATCAACCATACAATTAATTACATTTCTGTTGAAAATTTCAAGGGTCAATAAGAAAGGGGGAGTGGTAGACTTTGACCTCTTACCAATTAAAGAAGCATTGACATCATATTGTGTTTAGTAGCTTGCTTCCCAAAATCTACATTCTAAACACCTTTTTCCTTTTCCTTGTCCCCTCCTGCAATGGTATCATTCCTCTTACTTGAATATGATCCTTGGAGAGATTTAATGAAATTCTCTTGAATTTGAGGTAACTTTAAAATCTCAAACAAAGAAATGTTGGCTTTAGTCCTTTTCAAATATTCAACAAAATCATACTCTATGTTGGCCAAGGTTGAGGAAGATGAGGAATTTGTGCCAGTGGAAGTGGATTTTTGAGTTGTTGATGCTTTCTTATCAGGGTCATGAGTAGAAAGAGAATTTGAGGTTGAAGATTTTCTTTTACTTCTAGTATTGTAGGCATTTTGAGACATTGATTTATTCAACACCTTCTTCTTCATATTCTCCAAATAAGTTGTAAGAAACATCCAAAAATTAGTTTAGTTCTTGTCCAGAGGTTTCTTTTGGATCACCAGATTGATCTTCCTTTATAGTTTCCTATTCCCATTCTTCTTCATCCTTCCCATATGAAGAGGCTTCACCACTAAAGGCTAAAGGTTTAAACATATTGATGAATTCTTCCATGTTAATCCCCTCTTTAGGTGGAGTAGTCTTATTTGTGGGAGGGGTGTTCTTCTTGAAGGGAGTTTTGAAGAATTTTTTGGTAGATGTACCTTCTCTAGGATTCCTCTTCATATCAACAATAACATTGGTGATTTTTTTTACTATCCTTTGTAGGATTTTCATATCCATGGAATCTTGGTCATTTGTTTTAGTAGGGGATTTTGTTAAAAGAAACTTATTTTTGTTATATTTATCTTTGTCAGTGTCTGACTTAGGATTACCTTTTAAATTGAGCATGTATTTCTCAAACTTTATGGACTCTTTAAACATATATTCAAGAGTACCTTTCCCAATGCTCATTACAAACACAAAATTTGATAGACACGACCTCAACAGGTTTAGAAGTATCAGGAATTTTATTAATTAATGTTTAAAACCTTTGATTAAAATGTTTCACCTTTTCCTTAGTTTCCATATTTATCCTAGATATTTCTTAAACTAATACTATTGGGGTTTTATCATCTTTGAATTTTTCTATGAAAGCAATTTCAAATGAATTCTAGCTTGTAATTAACCCTAATCTTAAAAAATAATACTAGGTAGAGGATTTACCTTCAAAATCAGAGGGAAAGAGTCTGAAAACCACATATTTGTATTCTACATTTATCAACCTTACAACAATAATGAAATTTTTAACATGATATTTAGCATATTCTTTCTTCTCAGGATCAAAATTTGGTAGAAGCTTGTGAGGATGTTTCGGTAAGGGGTGAGTAGCCCCTGGAACAAGAACCACATCTTGAGAAAGCCATGGTTGATTATCATTTATGTTTTCATTAACATTAGTGATGTTTACTATAGGAATTTTTAAAGGTTCTTCTTCTGATGACTCTCCTTCGGAGGGTTCTCTAGGGATAACTGAAGGAGAATCCGGGGGAATAGGTGGTTGAATAACATTGAGAGCTAGATATTATTCAAAGGTTAGCTCGATAGGATTCAATATTCCCATAAGGAAGTTATAAAGTTGATAATTATGTGTTGCATAAGTTGGGATTCCAATTTTGGTTGGGGAGCTGGCGTCGGTTGAATTTTTGGGTTTTGGTTGCCTCTGCCTCTTGAGGAGAGGGTATTCGAATGGTTAGATTGCGTGATTCCTTTCTATGGATCGGGTGAGAATATGAGATTGTTCCAGAAAATGGGAAATGTTAGTAGGGATAAAATTGAGGAAATTTGATGTCATAGGATTAGATTGATACTCTCTCCATCGACCCAAGAATTGAGCAGTGATTTGCACTAGATTTGGTTGCAGTTCGATGAAATGCTCAGGGTGATGAGTATGAGATTCACTACGATGAGAGGAGTTTCTTTACAGATTAAAATGGTCATGGTTTCACAAGTATTTTCTAGCCATTCATTTTTTTGGCCCTGCTAGTGCCCATTCTATTGATGGGTCCAAATGGCCTGTCAATCAAGTAAGAGAAAATGCTTGATGGCGAGCCCTAATTAGACTTGCTCTCGTTTGGAATGGAAAATTTTAACTAGTATGTAGGCATGGTTTCCATTGGAATTTTATATTATAGAAGAGGAGAATGAATTGCACTCTACATAATTCTATCTAAATATAAATTTAACTAATTCAAACAAAACAAATAATCTATTTTTAACATATCATAATCATGAGCATTTCTAGCAAGATAGAAATAATACACGATTGTATTATTGAATGCAAAAATAGTTCATGACACACAATAATATGATAAAACAATAACACAAAAATATATAGATCATAAAGAGTTATAAATCACACCTACAACATTATCATTGTATCCATTAGTAACCAAAAAAGAATAAGTTGCTCAAATAACCAACATAGAAATAATTCACATGCAACATTACTCAAGAAACTTATAAATCAAATGCACATGTAGAATAGTTCCATACACAAATGAAAACATTCATGGTCGTTAAAATGCCTTCTACTCTTTATTTTATGAGAGATAATAGTACCATCAAATGTTACAATGGGAAAAAATCCATCCCTCTTACATGGAGCTCTCTTTTATACAATAAGATAGTCTCTTTACAATCTATAACTTCTAGGGCCACAATTACATATCTTTGTTTCAAATATTTTTGTCTTATATACAACTTGAATGCAATTTTCCAAAGAAATATACATTACCTAACTACACAAAATGATGAAGATCTCTTTGAAGCTATATATTCTACATATGTGACCCATGATTCATCCGCCTTGGTTATTTATTATAGTTTATTTAGCTTCATCTTCTCTAATTCCATATCTCCATTATATATTCGGTCAACAACTTCCCTCTTAAGGTCCTTGTGAATTCTTTTGACAAATTTATCTGCAACTAAGGGATACTTAATGGGTTGTATCAGGTATTGACTCACGACTTCTTTTCTAACCTCTGCGAGTTGTTCAATGGCTTGTTTTTTTATATACTTGTTCTCCTCTGCCTCTTCTATCATTAGCTTGCTAGGCATTGCTTGAGATATCTCATCCATGGTTGGAATTTTAAATTGTTTTAATAAATCATCAGTCTAATTCCACATTCTATCACAGGCTTTGTTGGTGAGTCTTATTATTTTCTTAACATCCTGGTATGATTTTTTCCAGCTGTCCAACAAAATTTGAATTCCCCCCTACTCTTTCCTAGTGAACCTGAATAGGTCTGTAGAGGTCTCTTTAGGTATATGTTGCTATCACACTATCTTATCAAATGCATTTTTTTCATCAGTATATTGGATTTTAAGCTCATCCAGATGATTGGATAACCTAATGATATCCTCCAAGTAATCCTGGATCTCATTTAAATTGGGTAAGAAGTTTTTCTGGGCTTCTTTTAACCATTTTCCCTTATAGCTTCTTCCACCACAACCTTAAGGATATTAGTTATTGTTTCTCACATTCAATTGTGCTTCAGGATTTTGCACCTTTTCCTCATATCCAATGATTTCCAATCTCTGCTGCTCAGAGAGAGTAATTTTATTATGGTCCTTTGTTCTTAGCAACTCCATCTCCTACAAATGTTCTTTTTTCAAGGCTTCTATTTCAACTTTGTATAGATGATATTTCTCATCTGCTTGGTTATTGAATTCATTTCCATTTGTGCCCTTTTTTGTTTCAACTATTCTTCCAACAAAAAATGATTGTAATTTTCCAGTGTAGCATTCATCTCATTGATAATGATTGAGTTTGCTCCTAAAAAATCATAGGATGTGTCAACTGCATTGGTTTGGGGAAATTTCCCTAAATTCCATGAAATTATTCTGTTTGATGTCTCCCTAGTGGGAGTATTATTTGTTTTCTTCTTTTTTTATGATCTTTTATCGATCCCTCTTTTTGATTTGTTGTAAAAATAATCTTCTAAAGACACAACAACATCATCAAAATATACTATTTGAGATGAGGAATAAGAGAAGCCCAATGGTAGTGTATTCTACAGGGTACCAATGTTGATAGGTGAATTAAGCAATATATGCCATTTTACAATGCTAGGGATAGCTTCTTTTCACTTATATTATTCAATTTTTCTTTTATTTTGTCTCTTTGCTTCTGTCACCTCCTCTTATTTGTTCTTCCTCTATTCTTCCTTTCTCTTTTGTTCTTCTTCTAAAACCTTTCGAGCTACTTCTTATTTCTTATTCTTTTACTCTGTTTATGATTTATCCCTGTCTTCTCTTTCTTTCTTTTTGGCCTCTTCTTATTTCTACTTGGAATTTGTTCTAAACCTTTCTTCAACTTCCAGGGATCTTTTAGGATATTCATATTCTTTAGCTACTTGAGCTTTATTTATTTCTTCATCTCACTCCTTTTCAGTGTCCATTAATTGTTCCTTGATTTTCTTCCTCCAATTGTAATTTTTCTCTCCTTGATTCATCCTGAGTTCTTGTTAACACTTCAAAAAACAAGGCCCTTTGGAAAATGTCCTCTGATGTAATTGCATCATGTAAACAAATATGTACTAATCCCATAGAGTTAATATGATCTCTAACAACCCCTTTAGTATCATGTTTTCCAATTTCCCTTGTGCACAAAGACAACTCCTTTAGGACCACAACCTCCTTTCTAGCACGAGGAACGTTTAATAGGGTGAACATTTGTACTTTGATGGGAAATTTTGGCCATATCCTTTTGGAACTCGAGGATATGAATGAATTTATCCCTATCACAACTTTATAGTAAGCAATATATCTACCAATTAGCTTGTCAGGGAAATACTTAGGGAGGAGATGTCAGGGTTGTGCACACCCAACTATTTATACATAGGTATAATGTTTCCCCATGTACTAATATCCTATCTCTTTAATAAATTATATAGCCTCTTGAGATATTCCCTAAGGTTTTTGATTATATATGAAAGAAAACACGGGTGCCATGAAATGGTCACATATGTCATATAAGTATTTTCTGTAATCAGTTTCCAATAATTCATAGCAACAAATATGAATAGGAGGTAAGTTGGGGTTCCAATCCCAACCCATTGTAGGAAAGTGAATGGAAGAACATACTACATCTATTAAGTATGAAGACATGTTAAAAACTGGTCCCTTTAGCCTTGGATCTTATGTAGTGACTTGAAAGATGTTGACCAAAAGGATTTGTGCTCATTTGAATACCTTCCCTTCCTAAATCACATAGTGTGCTAATGGTGTCTATTCCATCTTAAAATGGGTACATTTTCCTTTCCATACAACCTGCAAATCATTGATGCCAACAACTGATATGATTCTTTCAAGTATTGTATCAAATATAGTCTACTATCCTGTTGAATGAATGATTTTTCTTCATTCCACCTCTTTCGACCAAATTGGGTTGTTCTTCCTTGTATGTATCCAGGAATTTCTTATTAAGATATGCATCCATATTTTGTAGGTGATATATCACATGGATGTCATCTGACTTCAACGAAGCTATAGGGGCTTTGAGCCCATTCACCACTCTAGTTGTCTCTGAGTCCAAATGTGATAATACCCATTTTGCAGTGTCATTCTAAGGTAAGATGGTGAGTCTCTTAGCAACAACATATATCCCACTATTCTTTATATTCTGTTATGTCACAAGATATTCATCATCCTTCGAAAAATCCTCATTAATGAACATTTTGTAGATGTAATTCTAGATAGGAAAATTATCCATTCCATTGAATTAGTTTGTATCCGATGATAACAACTTCTTTGGAATTTTCACTTAAGTGGAAACCTTCCCTTTGGGTGCCTTTCCTTTTTGCATTTGATCTTTCAATATTTTTGTGCTTTTGAAATTTTGTATAATTCATAGTAGTATAATTTTTTTGGATAAACAACATTACATGAGAAATAAATGAATTTCTTATTGAATAGTGATGTTACATGAATACTTTACAATTTATCACAAAAATATCAATCATCAAGGGAAATCCTTCTCGCTGACCTCTTTTTCACTTGATTCTTTGAAAAATGACTATTTTGGGGATTGAATTAGGTTTTTAACACTTAATCAACAACCTATTGTTTATGAAATTAATACATCTAAGATTTATCTCATAGAAAGTGGGAGAAGTATAGGGCCATTAATGCTATTAGAATAATTCTCTCATAAGAATGAGTTTGGAAATACAACATTTCGGAAATATCTATGGTTGAAAAGACTTGCTTCAAAATATACCTTTCCGAAAAAGCTCTTCGGAAGAATTTTATCAGAGGAATCTTTTCGAAGACAAGCTTTCAGGAAAATCCATTTGAACACACTTCTTTAGAAGGGATACAATTTATTGTCTCACAACAAACTCAACAAAGATTCCTTGAATGGATATTTAGGAATTTCATCTTGGGAAGAGTGCTAAGATGAGCTTATTAAGGGAAAAGAGCGAATAGGGGTTAATAATACCTTAAATAATAAAAAATACCTTTACAACTAACCAAAAAAAATCTCCGAAGAAATAAAATATAAACATTAAAATCTAAGCCTACGGGAAGGGTTACGCAGGAAAAATCGTCGTTAGGAGACTTTCCGAAAAGGTATTTCTGAAAGAATGCTTTTCAAGAAAATCTCATCGGAAGGGCCTTAGGTGTTTTATCATTTTGAAAGGGGAAGTCTGATAAGAAACGTCTTATAGGCTTATAGTAAAATATTTTTAGAGGAAACCATTTGCGAGTATAACTTGACAATCCAATGGGAAAAAACCCAAAGGGGGGAGCCTGATACTCTTTCAGGTTTTGGGTTTCAGAATGTTCTTATAAACAATATGACCAACTTTATAATGCAAGCAACCCAATATCCTTTCGAGCTTTGACTTTCAAAAATATATTAGGATCATTGTGAATTAACTTTATGAAGAGAAGATTTTGATAGGAATAATTCAATAGGCCTGTGGACTGAAGTGATACTATGAAAATATGCATCTAGTATAGAGAAAGTTCAGAATAAAAAAAGATTTGAAATTAAAGCAGGTTTGAAAATAAAAATAGATTTTTTTGTAGAATCCAGGGTTAAAGAGTGGATTATCGAAAATCCGAGATTGTAGGAAACTATTGTTCTTCCTATATAACCATCACAAGACTAATTATACCTAAGGAATTACTTATAAGATTAAGAGATTATGTAGAAATTTAGTAGGAGGGCCCATTAAATTTCCCTAGATTAGGAAAATTTAATGGGAGTTGTTGCAGGAAAAACACCTCCATTCTAACAATGATCTATGATATCTACAAAAGTTTTGAATCATTGGAATGGTTTCATATTTTGTGAGAAAATAATATGGTGGCTGATAAAAAAATCCAATTTGGATTCTAGGAAAATGAGGGGGGTGGGGGGTTGTTATGTATTAAGAAACAAAGGTGTGCATGCCTGATACCCTAGTTATTTTTTCAATTGGCATGAGGTTTGGACAATGGGATACACATAGCAAGGACATTGAGGATTAGAATATCCCGCCCTTGACACACACAACATTCATTACCCACTTATGCTATTGAATACCTAGCCCTGGATATTAGGCATCATGGTGGGATAATGGTTCAACCTACACACATTTACAGTTCCTAGTTCATCCTATGAATTTTGGACTGTGGAGTCAACGTATATTGGTATATTGGCCATGGGCCTTCCTTGCTTCTAGATCATGGGAAGAGGTATGAGATTGCTTGTGTGTTCAAGGGATATTTCCCGCAAGTTCTACTTCTCGCTGTAGAAATTACATCTTGGGATCCCTTTGTATATATTTTATTGGGAGAATTACATGGTTGGCACATGCTCAACATTTTTTCAGTGTAAATCAAACTCTCTAATTTGGTCACTGGTTGGTTTAATTTGGGTGTTTTGAAGCAAGGTGCTGACACAACTCTCTGGTAACTTGTTTGTTTTCTTCTCTTTCTGCCACCATCAATTTCAATCTATTAGTATATTTATGGGTTCAATTGGGTCTTAAAGGAAATCCTATTTTTGGCCTAAATTTTTAGTACATGAATTATTGCATTGGACTCGTCTACTAGGTTATGGGTCAAGAAATTTTTGTATTGGTACATGATTGAAATTATTTCTCAAGTTTGACATGTGTGGATTGAGGTGGTAGAGGTAATCATCACCCTCTGACAACTTGGATTATGTCCCCCCCTACCCTCTCTCTCTCTTTTTTCTTTAGTCTCAGTCTATTGGAAGAGGTATAGGTTTTGTAACACCCCCACTATAATCCCCGGTTTAATTAATGCTTATGTAAATATAATGTGTACTGGCCACTGCGAAAGTGATGTAATATGCAAATTGTATTTCAATGTTTTAATAATAAATTTTGATGCTAGATGCTAAGGGGACATGGATAAGAGATAGGAGATGAATTAATCAACATGATGTGGGAATGTCTAGGATAATGGCTAAGAGGGGTCCAAGGGTGGGGCAGGGGGGGAGGGGGGGGGATTACCCATGTATATTAATTCAACCCATTTTCCTAGATTTGTTATTTGTATCTAAACCTTTGAAATCCTGATTAAGTATTCCCAAATATAATCGTTGAATACATGTAAGAGGGTGGTTGTGAGTGGTCACATCCCAAATTTATTGGGAACATGGGGGTTGAGTACAATCAACTTGGGGAAGAATGTGAGTCAAGAAATGCAAGCCAGAGGGACTAAATTCGTATGGGTTAGGGGACAACAATTTTTAGTCAAGTTTTGTGCATGGGAGGCAAGGAGAGAAAAAGAAATAGAGCTTGAAGCTGATGCCATGGAGGGAGAATTCTATAGCATGTTGGAGCGTAATTGGAGTGAATTGGAGCTAGAAAATTGAAGAGCTAGGTTGTCAGGCTTGAAGAGTGAAATCATGTGTGAGTTGCACTAAAAAAACAAGTGTTTGTTGTTTTTTTGCTGATAGTTTTCCTAGCAGTAGTTTCCCTTTAGTTCCCAACTGAGATATTCCTAGCTGCCTATGCCAGAGAGACCCTAATAAATAAATGGGATACCCGAGGGACTGAGATCAGTGAAGGGGTACATTCCTTGGGTTGGACAGGTCAAGAGGAAGAGAGCTGGTGGAAAATTGAGATGACTGTAGGAGAATATCAGTTGGGTTGAGAGTTTTATCTCTTTTGTGGATTGCTAGCCTTAGCTCGGGCGTGACTCGTTGTTGATATTTGGAACAATCAGTCTATGGTTGGGTAGAATGTTCATCCCAAGCAAATGGTTGCACAATTCTTGTTTAATGATAAGTGTTTTATCTTGTTGCTGAGTTATTTACATGTGTTATTATTGTGCATGAACTCTGTGTAAATGAGAATGATTTATATGTTGTTGTAATGAGTTGTTTAGCCATATTTTATTTTGATTTTTAGCATGCTATATGCATATATTTTATGGTTGTAGACAATAGCTAAATATATTTAATTTGTAGTTGTAAGCTACAAGAAATTGGCTAATAGAAAAAGAATTAATTTAGTTAGCAAAAATTTTGTTTTTAAGTATATTTTGCACCGTAATGTCCCTTGGTTGGGTTGGGGGATGTTACAAGTTCAATTGGGTGCTAGAGGAAATTCAGTTTTTGATATATCTTTTTAGTAAGGGAATTATTGCATTGGACTCAATTGCTTGGTTTTTTGTCCGAAAAATTTCTTCTTGGTATATGCTTGAAATAGTCTCTCCAGTTTGGATTTTTCGGATTGAATTGGCAGTGGTTATAACTCTTTGTGAGATTTTTTTGATATTTGCCTCTCCCTCCAGAGGCATGAACATGCACTTAGTGAGCTCACCATGTCATTTAGTTCTCACTTAGAAGCGTCACAAAAATTGGAATGAAGCTTCAATCTCAAAATTAACATCATTATGGGAATGCCACTTCAACAAAAGAAACAACTAGACATTCTAGAGGTAGTGATTAAGAAATTGTGTAGGAAATAGGGTTCAAACTTAGAAAGGATTCAAGATGAATGTTCTTCATCTTATTCTTCCACATGATCACCTTGGACACAATTAAAATTGATCTTAGTAAATCAGGTCAACCCGCAACAAAAAAATTTACACGTACATGTTGGACTCAAAGAGAACAAGAATGGAAAAAATATGGTTATGGAAGTTACCTCCATATTTAGAATTTCTAGAAAGTCTTATTATGTTTAGTTTATTTTTAGTATCTTGGAAGTCTCATTTTTGGACTCTATTTTAATTTTTGCCTGATTATATTCTTAGTCAAACTAGAGGCATCTATCAGGCACTCTGAACAACAATAATATATCAAGTAGCCTATTTTGTACATCTCCACTATAAGCCTTGACTTCAACTTGCTTTTATAATACAAAATTTCTTAGTGTGTGTTAAAAAAAAGAAAAAACAAAATGTGAGTGGGTGGGTATCTACTACATCAAAATCACCCTTGTACTTGGCCCCAACTGCTACTACAAGTACATGGCCACAACCCACATGAGCACATGGCCAAATGTCATTAGAGAGAGTTTCACCCAATGGGGGCAATTCCAACACCCTACTTTTACTAAATTGACACACCATTGTTGACAATATATTTAATTTTGAAGACATGGCTAGATATTAATTTCAATAATTATAACCCATACTAGCATAACCACACTTAAGGAGCAAACAATATTATGTTTTGTTGCACATATAATGGGTGACATGCATTGTTCACTAATATTAACCACGTGGCCACCTATAATGGTTCATTAGAACATGAAGCATGCTAATACAATATTATATGAATGCAAACACCACAATAGCTTTACATAACCATGACCATGGTCTCAAGGGGAAAAATTATCTACTCATTCTCATTAATATATATATATATATATAATCACACTTCCTCCTAACTCTAATACAATAATTGGTCACATAAATTGATTAATTATATCCACAGTACTAGTTACCACACAATCTACCACATAGTTGAAAGCCTTCACAAGGCACCAAGACTAGTGGGTCATGGAAGATCTCACCATTGTCACCTAGGAAACAACTTCCCTCTTTTTAGTGAAGGAACAATGATACATATTTTATGAGTAGAACAAAATGACTACAGATTATTAACAAATGCTTAACACAGAATAACAGAGATACAATAAAACTGGTTTTCTATTCAATAAGGAAATACGCTGAAACTGTAAAATGCAGCGGAAAACAAGCTTGCTAGAATGGTGGCGGCTTATCTCTGAGAAGATATGTGACGGCTACGCTCATTCGCAATAAGATCATTACAACAAGGATCTGAAGGCATTTTACAATAAACATGAATGTCAAAAACCCTTGACATCCAAAAACCTAACCCTAGGAGATGAAGTGCCAAAAGTCATGTGGGCCCCATTTGGGTAAGTTAGTACATCAACTTCTCGAGGTCATAAATTTTGCACACAATATCAGTTTTAGGCACATGATATCCCATTGGAAAGGTCTAACCGAGAAGAACAATTTCCAATTGGCCCAGGTCCTTACCTTTGACAATCACCTGGGCTCCAAATCCCCAAAAAATGTTGTTTAGGGCCTCAAAATAGCCCCATAAGTTTGGAACCCGAAAAACTGCCGAAAATTTGCCAAGGTGGAAAGATTTTTCTCGAGCCAGTGAAATAGGTGGGTGGCCACTGATATCCACCTGGATCAATTAATATCCAACACCCCTCTCTTTATTGGATGCTTCCCCAATAGCCTCCAATAATCTATAGACAAGACACAGTGAAGTCTAGAGCCCTCTGGAGTGACCACAGAGTGACTACTTACACTATCACTAAGAAAAGGATAGGCAAAGTAATAGAGATGTGGTGGAATAAGAGAATTTCTAGATTTAAACTATTGAGGATTAAATCCCAATAAAGAGGCTCTCCAAGTCAAGTACAAGTTTAATAGGGTCCCTAAACACTATAAATAATGAAAAAGTCTAAGGGTATAGTAAAGTTTGTAAGAAATATATGAAATCACAACAACAAAATGAACTATAAAAAATAAAAATAAAATATTACATGAGAAAAATAAATGATCTCCAATAGTATAAATATTATTTCAACAATGAAATAAGTGATTTTTAGCAGTAGTACAATTATTACACTAGTAATATATATAGTTTTTCAGTAGTAAATGAATTATTACAACAATAAATAAATGATTATATCAGTAGAAATAATATCCCTTTGATTATGAATTGATCTAATAAATAAGAGGGATAAATACTAGGTTAAATTAGGGTTTTAATTGCCAACAAAATAATAAAATTAAATAGTATAAATCATCCCTAAAACCCTAAACATTTTCCTTAGATGGTTGTCATAACACTCTAGAAAATTAAACTAGGGTTTCAACAATGCAGTTTAGGCCAATAGTATGCCTAAAAAACCTAGACGTATTGATATTTATGTCTTGATTTTGTTTTGCAATAAATAAACCCTAAACCTAACCCTAAAATAGTAAAATTCAATAGTAATGATTGACTATGTAGAAAAAGACTAGTACCTACTATTTTGGGCATATGGGGTCAAATAGAGATTATAATTGGGGAGAATGAAGTGGATTATTTTAGGGTATGGATTAGAGGTTGTCCACTACTAACACTAGGCAAACCTCCTAAAATATTAAGGGAGGAATCAAGGGAAGATTTCTCCACTAGAAAACCTTCTAAGAATTTTGAAAAACTTCTATTGGTAATCTCTTGGATCTAGAATCACAGTCTTGGTAAACTATCACAACTCTTTACTCTTCAATAAAGTTTCCATATATTGTGTCCAAATTCCATAATTGTGGCCATTCAGAACCATGGGATCTAGCTTGGAACCCATAATATTGATCTACTGACTCAATTCCAAATTCAGTATACAAGTAAAAATCTTGAGTCAATCTACCAGACAGATCTGATTCAAAAGGAGCAATCACACCCTATTAGACCAGATTTTCCTTTCCCCGATCGTAGAAGGAATGCGATGGGGGTCATACTTTGACCCCCTAAAAACATGGGCCTTATATCTCTAAAATTGCATTTCAGAACGTTTTCGGAATTGACATAAAGGAGCCAAATGATCAGACTTGCTTTGAGGGAGATGACTTTGATTTCATCCCTCACCCTCACATGTATTAAATTGGCGATTTGGCTTCTTATAAATGTGATTTAGAGAAACTGGTTGATCCATATGCCTAAGAACCCATCAACACGAGGTGCAGAGTGAGACAACACCGCGTTTCAAAATCTTTTTAGAATCAACGGACCTGCCCCACAAGATTTGTTAAAAAATGATTCAAGAGGATGAAGAACCAACACTATAGAAACAACATCAACCTAAAAATACATTCATAAACATAACCATAATATGAAAAGAGAACAATTAAAACATATTCCATCCATCAAAAACCTAAGTTCCATGTCATCCAAGTAGTAGTATAAAATCCATAAGCATAGCTCCCAAAAGGTCACCCTAGTTAACCATCCATAGCATTCTTCATGAGAGAGAACATGTAGAAGTAGACAAGTAGTGATAAATCTCCACAAGTACCAATTATTTACAAAATGAAAAATACCTCTTTATTTATATGATAGATTTAGTAGAAAAAGTGAAAAGTTACCATGAAAGGGTGAAACGTTTCATCTTAAGAGGTGTCATATCATCCAAAGGGTGTGAAGTCTCATCAAAATATGCAAAGAAGCCCAAAAACATCACATCAAGGTGCCCCATGCTTCCAAGGGCCATTAAATCTCATCAAAAGGTGTCATACCATCACCAAGAAGCCCCAAATGTCACATCAAGGTACCCCATAATCAAAAGGTGTGATGTCTCATAATCCAAGTGAAACGTCCCATCATCAAAGGGTGCCATAAAAAAATGGAAGGGTGGCACATCATCTCTTCGAGTGAAACGTCCTTAATAAAAGGTTGAACATCGTATATAGAAGGTGAAATGTCCCATCAAATCATCATCATCATCATCATCATCATGGATGCAATGTCCCATCACCAGGGAGCTCAAGTTCATACCCCATATGTGCTAGGGTATCTTTTGAATGTAGCCATGTGATCAAAAGGCCCAACATCCTCCTAGGGTTGGAAAATGTCCTCTCTCAAGTGTTGGGGACAACCTCCATAAAAGTGGGGTAGTGTCCCCTCAACATCCTCCAAAGGATCCATGTGTCAACCAAACATGTCCAAACATCATCTGAGGAGGGGCTCATGTGGTCCAAGGTGCATAATGAATATCAAAGGTAAGGTACACAATCCAAACATTATATATAAAGTGAGTCATGTTAATACAAAATCTATTAGATAGTTCTCATAGAATATCCTCTTCAAACTTCACACTAGCTTATAACATTCTAAAATTTTCCAAGTCTAACAATGGGAGGGAGGGTCATTATCACCCCCTATTAGGTGTGCCAGTTCCTAGAACAAGAGGTATGTCCCAGGGAACCCATCAAAGGAGTACATGCAATGGTAGTGGTATGGATTGGGGTTTAGTTCATGGGGTGGATGCCATTAACATGCAAGGCCATGTATTATAGTCATCCTCACGAGCACCTTTGTAGAGGAAGCGCTTAGGAAATGATGTACCCTTTCCTGAACATTGTATCTTTACAAAACCCCATTTATCTTTTTATTTATAACTTTAAAATCTTTTGTCTTTTGACATTTTATTTTCTAAGTCCCTTCATATGATATGCATTCATTGCAGAGGACTTAGGGTGATGGCCTCTTAGCGAGGGGGTAGAGCTCATTCTCTTTTATTTTCTCAGTTTTTAATACTTTACTTTTCTTGTTTCTCTCTTTTCCCTGCATTTTGAATTGGGGATTTTTCTCTTTCTATATAATTTTTTATAAAGCTACATCAACCTTGGGATTTCAAGCCCCTTCTTCTCATGGGATTATGAAGCACAAAACGTTTTTGTATACATGTAACAACCAAACAAAAATAAAGTAAAATGGATAGGTGATAGATGGAATGTATTATTCATGGTAAGGGATATGGACACGTTACCCCCATTAAGGCCCTCTAGTAGTACAACTTTTCCCAAGAGTGAAAACACTTGACTAGAAAATGATAATGACCACAAAGGTGAGACACAAAAAAATAAACATAACTTCAAAGAATCATGATTAATTATCCAAATCAACCATGATCACCATTTTAATTCCTCAAGTATTAACATTATAAATTGATATGAAGTTTCATAATGATGTACCTGAGTATGTAAATGCACCATGTCATATGAGTGAGTTGAGCTGCGCATGTAATGGAGAGCATATGTAGGAAAATTTCTATGGATAATTAGAAATAACATAATCAAATATGTTGTCTAAAATATGGATCATGGAGAAAATATTTCTCCTCTAGTTACCCCTTGAAGTGAGAGGGTAACAATACTAACTAACTGATCCATATCTCTATCATCTAGTTTTTTATTTATTGGTCATTGATCCATCGCTATTTGTCTCTATCGTTTTGTCTTCTTCTTAAACTCCACAACTTCCACTTGATTTCCAATCTTCCATAGCCACAACCTTTTAGCTACATTTATCATGTTGTCATGTGCACTTGTTATCCCTCTCCTTATATGCACTCCTCATTTCACTTTCTCCATGTCCTCTTCCGTTGTATTCCATGTTCTCGTGTGTCTAACTTTTGTCACACTCCTATTGACGTCATTATCCTTATTTACATTCTTTATGACTCGTCACACAATTATTTTCTCCAAACTTGAGTTGTGCACTTCACCAATTATGCTTGTGATTCTTCACCTACACTTCTCCTCTCATGTTTTTCTTCTATCTTATACTTTCTCCTATTGCACTTTCCTTAATTTTTATTCTCTAATGCATGCTCGTATTTAGAATTTGGGATGCTCTTGCATCAAATTTCCCTTGTGAATAAAGAATTTTCTATTCTCACACTAATATTTTATCCTCTCTAATGATCTTTCCCTTGCTAAGTTGTTAATACTTCACTTCAAAAATTCAATATAGTCAAATTTCAACATGTGTCAATTTCATTAAGTGTAGTGTCTCCCACTACTAAACCCATATTTTTTTTTATTCCATTAGTTTAAATGCAATGCATCATGATAAAAACACCCATACATCTAACAAAATTAATTTAAACATGGATGTAGCTAAATTAACATTCACACAGCTGCATACAACTGCTTAAAACACATAGTAGGCACACAACAAATAATCCCATAATTAAATGCAAGGATTGAGGATTTACATGCATCAACAACATAATAATGTAGTCAGTTGTACAATACACAACAACATATAATTTACTCAAGATCATAGTATATGCACATCAAATAAAACCCATAAATATAAACAATGTAGCATAAACAAACACTTATCTTTTAAGCCAAATGTGCAGTTGGATGCATGAGGCAGATGTTCCACCTAACCATAGATTTTCTGCTCCAAATATTAGCAACAAATCACCCTTGATATGGGGCTACATATCCACAAGAAATTGGTGTCTCTCTATTGTCCACTCACATCCCAACACAACCCACACCAAGATAATTATCCTACAACTATCCCAATCCACCAGCTCTCTTCCCCTCAGCCTGCATAACCCAAGAAATGGGATACCCCTTAATTACACATAGTCTCTTAGGCCTTCCCACTTCCCTCTAGGGATCCAACATAGGTTGGCTAGGAATTTCTCTTGTTGGGGTCTTGTTACGCCCCCATTCTTAGGGGTAACTAGAGGAGATCATGTCTTATGGCCCACAATGGATAACATGATCCCGACCATGATGTTGATCAAGATGTCCACAAATGATAGCCCATCATCCCCCCTCATTCACCTTTACAGATATAGGTAAACCAAGGCTCATCACATTCAAGCAACCCAAAGTATGGGAGATGGTAAGCTATATTCACCATGAGGTATGCTATTCCTTATTTCATGCAAAGTGTCGTGCATAATTTGTCTGACATGTGGATGAGGATCTTTGGTTGAAGTTGGATAATGGATCAATGGTTTGGGGAATTGTGTCATTTTACTTGTTTCACCTTGGTGGTTAGATTGTGTTTTCTAGACCTGTGTTGTCACTGCCCCAGGGAAAAGGGGTACTACTAGGGGGCCCTCTCAAGGATAGTGTTCCATTCCCCACCTTAATTAACATCTTCCATCCTTGAGCCTTTCATAGTTTACTAAAATTTGGTAATGGGTCATGGTTCATTCTCTCATGAGAAGAGGGGATGAAGAGCCAGAGGTTGTTTCACAACCGCTATGAAAAGAATAAGAAAATGATACTAAAGAAATAAAGGAAATATAACAAAGAAGACCAACAAAAGTTGTCCAAACTTGAGCTCTACTCTTTTATTGCTCATCCTGGTCCAAAAAATGCAATGCTAATGACTTGAAACCTTACAAAGGGGACTTGCAAATACATAATACAACATGAATTAGAAAAAGCAAAATAAGGGGGATTAGAAAAAATAACACATAAATATGGGGTAACTCAAGAGCAAGCGCACCCTCCACAAAGGAATTCATACAAATGGATTCAATGACACCCATAACCATGAAGCAATACCTAAAACCATATCACTTTCACACTTACTCTTGAATGGTTTTTATTGTTCCTTGTCACTCTTGGGACCTATCCCTCTACCTGTGTTATTTTATTTCCTGTCTAGGTGGCACACCTAATAGGGTTGGATGAAGGTTGTCCCATACTTAAACTTGGTAACTCACATGGGGTCTTGGGATGGTGTGATGCTTGAAGGGTATATTGAGGTGAATTGTCTTACATGGCTTATATATTAAGTTACAACTTACTTTACATGTTTTAAGGACTAATTTTTCTTATGAAATTTGGCTAACCATGTTTTATACTTTGATTTGTCTTGGATGGCCCTGACATGGTTCTTTGAGGGACGTCTTGGGGTTGTAACTAGGACGTTGTTCCTTTATTTTAGGACATGGGAACATGTGATGGAGAGAAGTAGGTAATCCAATGGCTCACCACCCTCAGAAAATGACTCTCACATTCTCATAACCCTGAACGATGGATAAATGGGCCTTGGTTTGAGCAGATTCAATCATTATGACACATTGATGGGATGGAAGCCCCATGGGTAGGGAAGAGCACCCAAGACTTATTTTGCACCATTATTAAGGATGTTTCAGCAAAAGGCAATCATATATAGTGCAGAGATGACATGAATCTCCCTAGATCCCAGACGTTGGCCTTGGATCCTAGACGCTTTCCTTGTTATGGTAATGACATAACCTTCTAGGGTGTGATGGATGGATGAGTACCTAAGATGATTTGGCATGACATTGGGTGAGGAGACAACTCTCTTGACATCTACTTCACCTTGGAGGATGCCATATGGAAGTTGGAGGCCAAACCTTAGACTTTGGAGGCATGATGTCACCTTACCTAGCCTTGACGTCTCACATGTGTGGGATATTTTGATTTATTTTTTCTCTTTTATCATTTGTAAAGGTCCAATGAGGGGTCAAAAAATTACGTGGAAAAATGTGTGAGGTTAGCCTCATATAAAATGATAAACCTCACTTTCATTTTATCATCATCACTTCTCACCTTTGTGATACTACACTTCTAAAATTTTCTCCCTCTTTGGGGTAACTAGCTCTTCTCTCTATGTTGGCCCTTGACCAAGTTTTGGAGAACCTTGGTCACGTTTGACCGATTTTGGGACTTCGACAGGCTGGTTGAAGGTGGAGAACAAGGTGAAGGGGAGATCACGGGATCTCGACCCCTTATTAGGGAATTTTTGGGTCTAGGGTTTATGTAACGGGTATGGGATGTCGACCCATGGGTTTACCCATGTTTAGGCCCTTTTGTGATGTATAAATAGAAAGATAGGCGATGTAAGTGGAGAGACCTAGTGGAGAGATCTTATAGAATCATCTTAGTGTAGAGATAGAGTCTTTGTGCATATTGTGTGTTAAGAACTTGCAGAGCTAAGTGAAAGTGATTGTAAGATGCTTGTTTATAAGAAGGATTTGTGCTAAAACCTAGATTAGGGAAGGAGGATTTGGCGAGGTGCACGCAGATCTCTTGTCCTATGTGGAATGGGTTCCTGTGGCTCTATGCTTGTAGAAGATTGAGAGAAGACAATAAAGAAGAGAAGAGTTGGTGGATGTATCCCCACATTAGGGTGAACCACGTATATCCTATGTTGTGGTTGCTTTTTGCATTATAGTTGTTATGTCATTGATGTGATGTGTGCTTAGTGAAATGATATATGTTAGAAACATTTGATATAATATCTTAGTACCTAGTGATGTGAATGAATGCTAGATCTGATATGTTTCTATGTGCTAAGTGCTTGGATGTGTTAGATCTTGTTGAATACTGCGTTGTTATGTAATTAGGATTTCAATATGCGTTGTGAATAAGGGTTAAATGCTAACGAACGTTAAATTATAAGTGTTATGTTAGTGTTGTAATCATAGATCTGTGTCCCAGCTAGGTTGCAAAAATCTGAGTCCTGCAACTCCCCCTGCCTCTACCTCAGGTGAGACTTCATCTTCTTTGCAGGTGTTGCTAAAAAAGCCGGTAGTTAGGGTTTTTTTGGTGCGTTGTTGAAGAGTTGAACCCTGGGTTTGCCCTTGTGCCGACAAATGGTTCCATTGTTGGAACCTGAAACTGTGATTGCTGAGAACTGAAGAAAAGAGAAAGCTTTGTGCTTAGATTTGTTGTCCTAGTGCAAAGTATTCTACTTGAATTGCGAAGCTCTATGCTAAGAAGAGAAGTCCAATCTGATAAAGGTAAGATCTTGAAGCTTTGTGCTCTGATAAAGGTAAGATAAGTGAAAAATTTTATTTCGAAAAAATGGATCTAGGTATGTTTAATAGATTTGGTCCTAGTCTAAAAACTAGGGTACAACTAGAAGTAAGAAGATTTGATATGAATAGATCTGGTAAGAATAGTGAAATATATGTTATTCCTATGCATAGAAATAATGTTTGGACTAACAAATGGATGTAGGATCCTAGAAATAATTTCTTGCAGGTTAGTTACTGTGATCCCAGTGCATAGTACAAGAAAGTTTGGGGGTCATTTAAAAGAAAGAGAGGACTAACTCTTTTCTATAGTTGCAGAAGACCAGGACATCTTTCTAAGGAATTCTCTGGTAGAGGTCTTATTTAAATTTGTTGTAAGGCTATTGGACATGAAGTTTTGGATTTACCTAGAATGATTACTAAAGTTGAAAAGATGAATATGAGACAATAAAACCATGAGACAGGCCAAGAAAATAAGGATATGATAAAACCCCAGAAAGAATTAGAGACTGTATTATTACATATGAAAGAAACAATGAATGATCACAGAGATATCAACTTATCAGATATCTTAAAAGAGAAGGAGCGCATAGAAACAAGAATAGGAGAATTCAACATAGACTGTGTTCTAGATGAGGAAACTCAGACGAATATCATGACATAAAGAACTTGGGAAATTTTGGGAAATCCTGCTATGGTTCCTTCATTAGGAGGAATAGGATTATTTAGAGAAAAGATGATAACCCTATGTGGAATACTTGCCCAGACATCTATGAGTGCTCATGGAACTTTGACAGAAGAAGAATTTGAGATCATTAAGTTTGTTGAGAACAACGCCCCATTTGCTATTTTGATAGGAAAATCCTGGATTGAGAAAGATTAGATACAAAGGAAACAAGAAGATGAGGATCTAGAACAAAAAAAATAAGAACTAAGATGTTTCATGGCTAGGATAATAGCGCACTTACTAGAATAAAAAGAGGACCATTCGAAGCTACTAAGGACCAGATATCTAGATGTCGAAGTTGAAAGAACACAAGAAGACTTGAAACACCTACCTATACAAGAGAGTAGAGCACCTACCCCAGAAAGAGAAGAAGTATTACCCTCAAACTCTATGAAAGACCATCCATAGTGCGAAGTTACCATGCCAAGAGGAGATAAGAACGATAATGGAAAGAGGAAACCAGTGACTCATATTTCAGGAAAGAAATCCAGAAAGCTCAGTAAGAAGAAATCAAAGTTAGAAAAGTTACAGGAAGTTCCAAGGAGGACTCCATAGAAAGAAGGTTTGCAGAACTGGAACTTCGTCAGGATATCAGAAAAATGAAGATTGGAACTTCTCCATGACGAAGAAATATGACTGTTGGAGGCATCCTGAACGTTAGAACGACGCTCCAGAACAGATAGAAACAAAATTATTGCCAAAACGTTTTCCATTGGACTGTTGGGACCACACCATAATGGATGGAATTCCATTGATTAAGGCATTCCTTCCCGTTGGAAAAGTTCATGATGACGTTGTCTATTTATCATGTCAAGCGTTGTACCGAGAATTTTTTTTCCAATTGTGATTATCTGAGCCCATAGAGAATTAGTCACTTTCGCGCAGTGATTATTGAGACCTCGCCAGTCGTTTTGTTACATTGAGTGTTGTTCACCGACCTGAGATATCATATCTTGAGTGTGCATGTCGGACAAAATTAGCGCAGTAGAAAAATCCATCGAACAGATCCTAATAGACCTCATGGCCAAGAGGGTGATGTATGTAGGCATATAAGCCTTGTCAACGAAAGAAGTGCAAGCATCCCCATCGACTACTCATGGATTTGGACCATCCTGAGATGCGACAGAGAAACAAACAAAGCATCGTGATGACTTAGAGAATGCAAAGCTCATCCCATATATCTTTCCCTACTACATCCTGCCTCTAGCTGTTGTAGTGAGTCATGAAAACATCCCGAGGGACTTCGAATACACAATCATCACTACATACCTCCCGAAGGGGATACACGCAGTCAGACCACAGTTGGAGAGGATTCTGACATTGAATATCAATGACTATAACCTAGGAGACTGCAAGAAATATAACATGCTCGCACCATACAAATATTTGACCAGGACCAAGGCGAAGAAGTCAAAGATCATCCCCTAGCTATGGACCATGGACATCGCGAGGTCCACTATCTTGAACGTGATGAAGATACCACACTTCGGAAGACATTAGGAGGTTAACGGGTGTGTTAAGCTCCTACTATCGTGATTCCATGGTGGTAATATATGGTTGGATAGACACATCACCATAGATCCGACATTATTCCATCGGATCACCAGACTAAGCATGCAAGGACCAGACCCACAAGAAGTTTATCCAGGGAAGGCTGCAGATCGCACCCTGGTGCAGACAATCAAAGACACCTATGGCAATGTCAAAAAGGGGAAGCGGGGCTATAAGTAGCCTCCATCCAGAATAGTGCAGTGTTCCTAGCCTTCCATTTGATTGTTGGTAAGATAGTAAGGAAGAACAGACCCACGCAGGTCATGGGGTTTGTCATCGAACTCACAGGAAAATGCATGGAAGGACTACAAATGAACTGGGTGAGATACCTCATCAACCAGTTAGAGAAAGATTGTTGGGAAGCTCGGGATCATGGATACGAGTTCCACTTCAGTTGGCTACTAATCCTCATCACCTTCATTTCTTGGGAGATGCCAAAAGGTGCAACCTTCCTTGAGATTGAGCCATCAGAACCCTTAGCTGTGAATTTCACCACGCTCTGGTATTCGAGCAACATGGATAAACAATGGCATTCAAACGTGGTGTTACACACCTATTACCTATAGTTGAAGAGGGCTATTGAGTCTTCACTTGGCATGACATTGAATATCCTGCACTAGCTCAGACCATTTGTAATGTTCTGTGCAGATAGACATTTTATGTATATCAATGTGTGAGGAGACAAACATAGAGAAGAGCTCCAATCTTACTACAAGCTCACTGAGGAGGACATGGAAGAGTATGATTCTCCCAGTAGTAGCAGAAGGAAGAAAAAGGAAGAGGTACATAAGCTAAACAGTGCATCATAAGAGATTGCTTTAGACTCACCTAGAGGGGAAGGTGATGACGAAGTAGACAAAGAAGAAGACAAATGAGAATAAGACAAGCAGAAACAAGGCGAAGTAACACCACCTAGGGTCCCTATTGATGAAGCTGAGACCTCCAAGAAAAGAAAGGTTCGCCCCACGAAAACTACATTGTGGAAGAAGTCTAAAGCTACTAAACCAATGATGCAGACTTTTCTCATGATGGATGACATAGATTTCATCATCGTTGTTGTCTCAGATACCTCAGAAGATATCTGACAGGGAAATAAAGCCAAATAAGAGACCATGTATGAAAGAAATGAAGCAAATATGAAAGGGGTACAACAAGCCCTCCACTCCAACCGCACAGTGTCTACTACGCCCCCGTCATCAAAAGGAACAAAGTTGGGAGACGAACCTGCCCAACTCCACCGAGTAGCAAATGCAACTGAAGCTCATCTTCATTGTTTTTAGGAAGAAAAAGATCAGGCCATAGAGGCCTTAAAGAAAGAAAAATAGGAAGCCATAGAACAATGTTGGGTTTCACAACAGGAAAGAGACGACATCTAAGCCAAATTTGCAGAGGATAGAGCGCAGATCCAGAAGGAGAAGGAACAACTGCTCGTAGAGAAAATTGGAGTTAAAGAAGCAGTCATTAGAGCACTTCTCTTTGTGACAGGCTTAGAACATATCGAAGAAGACCCAATAGAAATAAAAGTAGGGAATCTTGTTGAAGTCATTCAATAAATCCAACAAAGGATATCCAAACTAGAGTTACACGCAGTTCCAAGCACTCCGCAGGAAGTGTGATATCTAAGAGAAGAAACTGGGAGGCACAGTTGAGAGAATCAACGCATTAGCCTTGGAATGAAAACAACTCAGCAATCGAAGTCGTATTCCTACGAGAGCCTTGCAAAGGACCCTGAGCTCAGGACACTAGATTCACAGCTCTAGGAGTAAAAATAACAAGAAGCAACAGTCCAAGCGCACTTGAATCTACTGTCACCAGTCGAGAGGGTGAAAAGAGACCAAGAACAATGCATAGTTCAACAAAAATCCCATGCCATTTATATTAAGGTCATGGAAGTGACCCAGCGACTCCAGCCAGTGGAGGATGAAGTCTGCACTCTTTTTGAGGAGATTGAAGGACAAGGTGCACATCTAGAACAAGTAGTCACCTTAGTTGAACAATGATTGGAAGGACCTATCACCGATAAGGTCATTCAGGAGTTCGCCAAGAAGGAGGCTCTGGCTAAATAATAGGTCGAAGCAACTTGAGCTAAGATCGAGGCATTTGAGGCAGAGTTACCCAGATCAGAGTGACTCGGGACGATTCACAGGTGAGTGTTTGGGGCCTGTTGGCCCTTAACCAAGTTTTGGAGAACCTTGGTCACATTTGAATGATTTTGGGACTTCGACAGGCTGGTCGAAGGTGGAGCACAAGGAGAAGCGGAGATCACAGGATCTCATCCCCTTCTTAGGGAATTTTTGGGTCTAGGGTTTATGTAATGGGTATGGGATGTCGACCCATGGGTTTACCCATGTTTAGGCCCTTTTGTAATGTATAAATAGAAATCTAGGCGATGTAGGTGGAGAGACCTAGTGCAGAGATCTAGTAGAATTGACTTAGTGCAGAGATAGAGGCTTTGTGCATACTGTGTGTTAATAACTTGCAGAGTTGAGTGCAAGTGATTGTAAGAGGCTTGTTTATAAGAAGGCTTTGTGATAAAAACTAGCTCGGGGAAGGAGGATCTGGTGAGGTGCATGCAGATCTCCTGTCCTACTCAGAGTGGGTTCTTGTGGCTCTGTGCTTGTAGAAGATTGAGAGAAGACAATAAAGAAGAGAAGAGTTGGTGGATGTAGCCCCACACTAGGGTGAACCACGTATATCCTGTGTTGTGCTTTCTTTGTGCATTATAGTTGTTATGTTATTGATGTGATGTGTTCTTAGTGCAATGATATATGTTATATGCATCGGATATAATAGCTTAGTACCTAGTGATGTGAATGAATGCTAGATCTGATCTGTTTCTATGTGATAAGTTCTTGGATGTGTTAGATCTTGTTGAATAATGTGAGGATTTCAATATGCGTTGTGAATAAGGGTTAAATTCTATTGAAATTTAATCGATAAGTTTTATGTTAGTGTTGTAATCATAGATCTATGTCCCATCTAGGTTGCAGACATCTAAGTCCTACAACCCCCCCTGCCTCTACCCCAAGTGAGACTTCATATTCTTCGCAGGTGTTGCCAAAAGGGCCAGTAGTTAGGGTTTTTCTGGTGTGTTTTTGAAGCGTTGAACCTTGTTTCTTCCCTTGTGCCAACACTCTCATGCACTATGCTTGGAAGGTCTGTTATGGATGGTTTTTGCTGATTTTGGATGGATATTTCTGCAAATAGGGTGAAAATATCTTGGTTTCTTGGATAAAGTATGTGAATTTCTACAATTATTGTTTATGATATTAATGTTTATGGTGAAATTTCTAATTTGTTGCAAGAAGTATTGTTTAATGAAACCCTAAGAGAGTAACATAAGTGATTCTTCCCTTGACAAGGTGATATCTATCTAGAATTTGTGAATTTGTCCTTGCTAGGGTTAGAAACCTAAGTCCATAAAGTGTTATCACTTTAGTATTTTATCCCTAGATAATTTATCTTGACCTAATTGAATCTGCAAGAAGGGAGAAATGGTTTCTAGGGCTCAAATGTGTTTTCACCCTAGAAGTCTTTCTCCTCAATATTCAACACCTAAGGCCCAAATGTGCTTACACCTTAGGGTTTGAATCCTACTTCTTGGTTTCAAGTAGGCCAACATTCAAGCTTAGTTTCATTAGAAGATCCCATATCCTAAAAAACCATTGATCTAAGAAGCTATTCTCTTGGTGAATTGATTGATAAACACTCTCTTTTAAAACTCTAAAGCTCTCTACTAATTGTATGAACACTAACATTGACAAACTCACTATATTTCTTGATGTTGTTATAAAATTTTGTTATAGCCATATGAAAACAATTTAGTTTTCTACATACACTCATCCTATGGTGGCTTCACTTACTCATAAATATCATCTGATAATTGGATGATATTCTAGTGGATGCATGCTAAGTTTTCATGGTCAATTATTGCATTTATGATCACTAATTGTTGTTTTTGTTACAAATAATTTATTGTTGTCATATAATTGTTTACGGCCGCAAATTTGTAACGACCATTGCAACTTATCTTGTCTAGTGTCCCAAGAGGTTTTTTTTGCATAATTTGACTTGGAAATTGCTATATATATGCTACAAAGTGTTCTTGTTATGCGTAGGTACTCAAATCATCTTCTAACCTCTTCTTTTCCATGATCTAGACCAATATTTTAGTGATTAAGATAGGGGGCGGTAGGATTGGCTAACAAAATTGCTATTTGATCCCTTGAGGTCACCGAGGAAGCCTCCCTTATGGTTGACCTCTTCCATCACTAAAATGAGGGAATTCGTTACTAAGGTGACAGTGGTAGGTTCTTCCATAGTTATGCAATATTCAGGAGTTTTGTGTTGGGATTTGAAAAAATACAAATACTGCGATAACAGGACTCTAGGGATGTCAACTATAAGGAAAACTCACAATAGAAAGCCCATTGTTGTAGGGTAATTTATCTCCAAAAATATCACTCTACAGGACTAACAACCTGCTTCTTCATGCATTTTCATCTCCAAACAACTACCACATGTTCCCAATATGGCTTCCTCCAAGCTCCAATACTTTGTTCTCCCTTGTTGTCCCAAAAACTCATGGTAAAAGCTTCTCTCTTTTCCCATATGAATTTACTTTTTCCCCATGTAAATTGAATCTCACACTCCCCAATGTTGATTCTACTCATCCTCCATGCTCTCATAACTATGCGATTTGAATTTTCACACCCACCCTCTTACATGTGTTCAATGATCAGGCTTTGATACACTTATGAGGAAAATTAGAAAGTTTATACACAAAGATAATTTTAGAAAGTGATTTGAGATTAATAGACATGGGTAATTCCCCCTTGGACCCCATATTAGACCCTCCCCTCTCTTGGAAACTTATTCCCCATTACTCCACCCACATCCATATGTAGCTAGTGATACATTTATTTTATTATTTTTGATATACAATGTTTACATATTACATAGTCAAGTTTGCATACATACATCATATTTACATTACATATCACTAATCAGGGGATGTTACATTCCCCTCCCCCTACAAATTGCATCATCCTTGGTGCACAACACCATGCTTTCATACTTATACAACATTTACATTCTATTACTTAGTACTTTTGCAAGTCAAAAATCCTGTAGTAATTCCAACCAACAATCTCTCATTCCCCTCAACCTACACAACCCAAGGAAGTGTACCCCCTTCTCTGCACCATAGTCCCTTGGGATGTACCACTTTATTTCTAGGTCTCCAACAAATTTTAGACAAGAAATCACCGAGATGTGGCTCCACGCATTCCAGATACCCAAAATGGAGCCTTGCACACATATATATAATAAACATTCAAATTTCTTCAAAATTTTCAAAAACTTGCAGGTACTCCTCTTGCATGGTCTCCTCATGCTCCTATGTAGAGTCTTCAAGACCGTAGCAGGTCCATTGAACCTTTACCGGGATGATGGATATGTTCCCAAGCATTTTGACATTTTGGTCCAGGATGCACACTAGTTCCACTCGAAAGTCCCCTTCATGATGCACTTGGATCATAGTCCAAACAATCACGTGGTTAGGATCAAGAACATATTTATTCAATAAAGATACATGAAACACATTATGAATTGTCATGGATTTTGGTGATGCATGTATGTATGAAACTAGGCTTGTGTTCTCTAAAACTTCAAATGACCCACAATATCTTCCTACCAATTTTGGACATCTTCCTAATCTTAACGAGCTCCTCTTAGCTTTTACTTTTAGAAACACATGCTCACCCACTTTGAATTCCCTGTATGTCCCTTTTTTATTTGCATATCTCTTTTTCCTATCCTATGCAACCTTCAAATTCTGCTTGATCTTTACCACATGCTCTTCCATTTCCTTTAGTAATTCTATCCCAATAATTGTTTTGTTCGTTGGGTTGTCCCAACTTACTGGTGTGTTGCATTTCCTAACATATAAGGATTCAAATCGTATTATATTCAATTATTCGTGATACCCATTATTATAATAAAACTAAACTATATGAAGGTAATCTTCCCACTTGGAAGGATTTTCCTTTACATACATCCTCAACATATCTTCAATTATCTGGTTAGTCCTCTCTGCATGTCCATCTAACTCTGAGTGGTATGTTGTACTAAAATTCAAGTTAGTCCCAAATCCATTAAAAAATTCCTTCCAAAATTTAGAAGTGAACTTGGGATCTCTATTTGACACTATTGCCTTAGGCACACCATGTATCCTAGCAATTTTATTCATACAAATATTTGCAATAATGGATTCCTTGTGAGTTGTTTTCATTGGTATAAAATATGAAGCCTTTGTAAGTTTGTCCACCACTATCATGATGGAATCAAGATTCCTTGCTATTCTTAAAAAATAGGTGATGAAATCTATTGTAACTACCTCCTATTTCCATTAAGGAATTGGAAATAGTTGTAATAATCCTTCCTGATGTATGTATTCAATATTGACTTTCTGAAATTCCATGCACCTAGCTATGTAATGAACCACATCTTTCTTCATTCTCGACAAGAAATATTGTCTTCTTATTGTTGTAATTGTCTTCTGGTACCCTGGATTTCCATCATAGGGTACATTGTGCATCTCTTTCAACACCATATTTCTCAATTCCCGAGTGTTAGGAACATAAGATTTGTCCTTGAACAAAAGGATTCCATATTCTTCCATCTTGTAATGTTTACATTTATGCTGTACATTATTTTGTTGTAAGATTTCTTTAACTTTTTCATAACTCTAGTCTACTGTTACAACTTATAAAATTTTGTCTTTTAAATATATCTTTCACATATTAATGGTTGAAACATTGTTTCATATTAGATGAGCATATTATTTGTCATCTATCTCAATGCTTTCATAGTGGACAAAATTGGAGGAATCATCGTGCAAGGTCATTTTAATGGTAGGTCCTAGTTTGAAAAATTGGGGTTCGAAACCTTCCGAAGCAATTTTGAGGCATCAAACATCAGTTCTTTTTTGCAAAAACAAGTATTAGATCGTAAAATTGTTCTACACATCGATATCCTTCCAACAATGTGAAAATCTCCCCAATTGGAGTCTATATGCGAAAGTTATGCCTCTCACAAGTTGACCTACAACGTTGACCACCATGGTACGAGAGCATGCCACATCATCCCCCGTTACTTATGCACATGGGGCTAGCCACATATGTAATATCAAGAAGATTTTAAAGTTTTGTGTTCGTAAAGGTGAACAATTTCATCTTATCAGAGAGGCTCACACCTCCAAGGTTGCATGACATTTTGGTGTTGGGAAGACAATTGCCAACTTACAAAAGTATGTGTACTTGCCCAGAATGCAAGAAAATGTAGCACAATATATTAGAGTATGTATACTTTGTTGTAACAACAATACCAATAACAAGAAGCAAGGTATATACCATCCCTTATAGGTACCCAATAGACCTTGGGAAATAATTTCCATGGATTTTGTGGGTGTTTTACCAACCACGCGGAAGGGACATGACTATTTATTTGTGGTAGTTGACAGGTTCAACAAAATACGCATTCTTATGCCTTGTAAAAATACCATAAAGGGATGGGAAGAAAATAAATTATTTATTTAGAGTACAAGGATAGAAATGACCAACATATAATAGAGAGAACATTTAGAGTGGGAGATAGGGTATGGTTACAACTGAATAAGGAAATACTACAAGGTCCTGGTAAGAAGATCAAGGATTTGTGATATGGTCCTTTTGAGGTATTGGAAAAGGTGGGAGATAATTTCCACAGACTCATTCTACCCCCATATACATCCATTTACTCAGTAGTGAATGTGGAGAGTCTCAAACTCTATGAACCCTCCATGTTGGATTATGAGGAGGAGAATACCTACCTTCCATAAGGATTTAGCACCAGATGCTCAAGAAGCATTGGAAGAGGAAATAGCTTTGAAAAAGTGGTCCAAAACTACAAGACATGGGCAACATGACTTTTGGAAAGTTGGGTTGAAAGGAAAATTTTACTCGCCCCATTTTGTAAAGCTTTTGGGGTATGATCTGGATTGGATCATTATATTATTATTCATCTATATCGATGCTTTTGGAGTGGAAAAAATTGGAGGAATGAACTTGCAGGGTCATTTTAATGGTAGGTCCTAGTTTGAAAAATTGGGGTTTGAAAACTTATGGAGCCATTTTGAGGCATCAAATGTCAGTTTTTGGTGAAAAAAATATTGGGAGGTCCTAAAATTGTTCTACACACCGATACCTTTCCAATGGTGCAAGAATATCCCCAATCAGAGTCCATATTTTAAAGGTATACCTCTTGCAAGTTGACCTACCATGTTGACCACCATGGTACAAGAGGATTCCACGTCATCCCCCATTACTCATGCACATGAGGATAGCCACATATGTAATTTCAAGAAGATTTTAAAAGTTTATAAGCCTTATCATAATTCAGGGTTGAGGAAGTCAAAACCCTACTACTAGATGGCTATCGAGCTATGTTAGATCCCATACTGCTAAGAGGAGAAGGGGTTCCATTCTATGTTATTGTATTTTGTTCCATAGTAGAGCATAAAAAATGGGAGTGGGAAATTAGAGAGAATAATAGAGGGGTTTAATGTTCTATAGTATCTTAACAAGCCACAACTCTTAGGTAACTCCATAGAGAGCGCCTTCTACTTTTGTACTCGCATTATTTCCATACCAAAGAAAAGAGAGCAGAGTAGCCTTACCTTATAGTTGGGTTTTCTCCCATAAAGGTTTCCTAAAGAAAATATTTGTGTTATTTTGTGGATGGTGTGTGATTTTATTTTACTATTCCATTTTTTCTTCACTTTATCTATTTCATGCATAAGTAGAAAATTAGTAACTAAAGATTTTGGAATTCGAAGTAATTTAGCCTTCATAGTGTAGATTTTAGTTTTATTTATCAGATCTATTGTGACAAATTGTTCCAGTGGGATATGCATGATAGTTTATAAATTATATTGGTATCATAGAAAGATTATTTGGGTATTTATGGGAATTGGCAAGGGATCTAGGAATCGACTTAAGAGGAAAGTCACAAAATCCTAGACATAGCCAACGCGTTTTTTCACAACCACCCTTAAGATCTAATAAAAGAGATATTTGTGATGTTGGAAGTGCATGTCACCAACATCAATTGCAATATGAACCTCCTCATGGAATCTCTAAAAACCAAGCTTAGATTGTTCGGAGATGATTGGGGCTCTAACTCAAAGGTCATATTGGAGAGGAAATCAAGAGATCGAGAAGATTCGAAAAATGAAACTGAGAAAGAAATTGAGAAAGAGCAGTCAAGTTCGAGTGTCGTTAAACCTTCACAATCCATATTCAATATGGAAGATAAGGTGGACATAAAACCATACCAAGTTGATTTCAATGCATTAAAATTGAATCACTGGTTGCAAAAGCTAGAAGTTTATTTTAGTTTTCACCACACAGATGAAGAGAAAAATATTTCATTTGCTAGATTAAAGTTAGAGGGCCTTGCTTTAACCTGGTGGGAAATCCATACAAAAACACTTAGGTTGGAGGGTGATCCACTAGTAACTAGGTGGGAGGACTTCAAAACTCTCATCAAGTCTTATTTCTACCCTATCACATATGTACAGGAACAATGGATCCAATGGCACTACTTCAAGTAGAGGCAAGGGGAGAGTCTACATGGGTACACCACTAAGTTCACAAAGATGGACATCATGATAGGTATCTCTTCAAAGAACCCAAATGTACTCCTCAAGTATCTGGGGGGTTTACATTATGATCTACGAAAGCAGGTGATGCTCTTCAATCCAAGGATAGTGGGTGACGTGTGTGCATAGACACAATACCTGGAAAACATGGGCCAAAAGAATGAATAGCCAAGTGGTTCTAAGTAGAAAAAGAATGAGGGAGCTTCCAAGGAGGGGACAAAGAAGTGGAAAGGAGAAATATATAAGAAGACATCAACCACTACATATCAGTGCAAAGATCCCAATAACCATTGCAATCATTGCAACATTGATGGCCACACTGAGGAAAAGTGATGGAAACTACATCTATATTTGAACCCAAAGAATCACAAGAAGGACATAAAGAAAAAGAACCTTCTAGCCATAGATTTGAGAAAACAGGTTAAAAATAGATTTTATGTGGATGAAAATATTGTCTGCACATATCTACCACTAGTAAATTTGGGTCATTTTGTGAAGACCATTTCGACACTCTTGCGGCATTGTGTCATGGACATTGCGACGAATATTGGTTCCCTCAAATGTCACATCATATCCCATGGAAAGTGATATAAACCTGAGATAATGTCGCAAGAGCGACGACACAATGTTGTTGTCACAAGAGAGATGACTTACAGAGGTCGTCACAAGAACAAAAACCTAGGAAATCGTCACAGGAACGATAACTGAGGATGATCATCGCAAGAACGACAATAATAGACGATCCTCTTCATCACAAAAATTCTTCATATAAAAAACATATATTCTCATAAATTCAATAAAACTTGAAAACCAATTATGAAACACTTTTACACATGCTTCAATTGGAGATATTACTTTCACAATTTGTTTTTCATTTAACTCATTTATTTTATCCAACACCTTGTAGATCAAAGAAATTTAAAAATTTTGCACAGTAGTGAACTCTCATTTTCCTCGGTGTTTTCTTAGGTTTCTTGAACTCCCTCCTTTTCTAGGATGCCCCCCCGCTCTTCTAATCTCTCCATAAAGCCACATTACAAACTCTCAAAACCCAAATTTAAGCTCCTCCATATTGAGATCATCTATTTCAAGCTCATCCTCCACTAGATCTTCCACATCGAACTCTTCATATACTAACTTGTCAACTACCAATTCATCCAATATGGATGGAGTAACCCCAAACATGCCATAAATGGCTAGTATAGATCTTCTAGATTTAGAAAAACTCATCAATGACCTTATCATCCATGATCCAACTTGGTGAGTCATGTCTACATCATTTATATTGCCAACTAGTTTGGTCAAATTTCCTCACCTGGCACTAGTTAATACAAAAATAATTATAGGGGAGAATTTACCTCATATGGGAATTCTAGCATACCCTATTTTAACCCCAACCTTCCTTATGATGGCTTCCACCCTCTGTACTAGTGCCCAAGCATGTCCTAACCCAAAACTAAACTCAACTCACCATGGGAATACACCCTCATGAAAATGGGAATCTCTCTAGAAGTTATTCCACTACCTCATACAGGTAAAGCACCTCTTATGGTGGTCGACCCCCTACTACTACTACAGGTCATGTTCCTCAACTTGATTCTACTACAAGTACAGGTCATGTACTATAGGAACATGAAGATTTCACTAATTGATGATGAACTGCAAGGACATGTAATAACGTCGATAAACAAGTACCAGTTGATATAAATTGCACAAGCTTCATCAATTATTTATCGTCTTTGTTTTTTTCTCTCATATAAGTACTTCTTTGCTCCATAAATTAAAGACTATTAGCACAAAATCATTATTTAAATATGAAATTCCCTCTAGCACCTTCTTCTTTCCACCAAATGCATGGGCACCCTAATTGGCATGATGTTGGTTTTTTACAACATAGGCGATGAAAATAAAGAGCACGAGCATGGCAATCGGTATATTGGGAGTTCCATGCACCACAAAATTAATCCGAGAAAGTTCAAATGAAATGAGGTCGATATTGGATATATAGAGTGGGTGTGTGAGTCATCTTTGTGTTTGGAAACCCTCCCATATTGTCAATGCATGCATATTTAAATTAATATGACACTACCATGTCACCATAATGATATTTAAAATATCTGACACTACCATGACAACATAATGATTCCATCGACACATGCAATAGTTAGCGACACTGATACAACACCATCTCGACATGCATATTTTTATGGTGTTGATTAAACAATGAATGAAAAGAAGGATTTTTCATCACAAATTTGACACACATACATTGTATATACAATGTATAACCTGAAAGGAAAATGAAAAAAGGATGATGTAAACTTAAAACTTGTGTACTCAACCAATTTTTGTACTTTGAAAGAAAAATAGGGTCTATATGGCTTACATGATGAATTGATGATGGAAACAAGTGGGTGTGTGATTCAAATGTGAGTCCCAAAACCCTCCCATATCGTTAAGGCATGCAAATAGTCTATCCATGTCAAATTTCAGTGCATATAGAAACAATTTGAAAAAATTTCAACGTTGGCCCCATTCACAGATCATTGTTGCCCATGTCTAGTCGTAGTACAATATCTTTTCGTTGTTCCTTTTAAAATTTGTTCGACACACACATTCCTGCATCTAGTATTGCAAGGACATGTAATAAAGTCGATAAACAAGTACTAGTTGATATAAAATGCACAAGATTCATCAAATATTTCTTGTCTTTGTTTTTTGCTCTCATCTAAGTCCTTCTTTGCTCCATAAATTAAATACTATTAGTACAAAATCATTATTTAAATACAAAATTTACTCTAGCACCTTCTTATTGCCACCAAACAAATGGGTTCCCTAATTGGCATGATGTTGGTTTTGTACAACATAGGAGATGAAAATAAAGAGCACGACCATGACGATGGGTATATTGTTGGGATTTACATGCACTGCAACATTAATCCGAGAAAGTTCAAACAAAACGAGGTTGATATCGTATATATAGAGTGGGTGTGTGAGTCATATTTGAGTTGGAAACCCTCCCATATCGTAAATGCATGCATATTTAAATTAATATGACACTACCATGACACCATGATGATATTTAAAATATATGACACTACCATGACACCATAATGATTCCATCGACACATGCAATACTTAGCGACATTGATACAACACCATCTCGACATGCATATTTTTATGGTGTTGATTAAACAATGAACGAAAAGAAGGATTTTTCATCACAACTATGACACACATACATTGTATATACAATGTTTAACCTAAAAGAAAAATGAAAAAAGGATGATGCAAACTTAAAACTTGTATACTCAACCAATTTGTGTACTTTAAAAGAAAAACAGGGTCTTTGTGGTTTACATGATGAATTGATGATGGAAACAAGTGGGTGTGTGAGTCAAATTTGAGTCCAGAAACCCTCCCATATCATTAAGGCATGAAAATAGTCTATCCATGTCAAATTTCAGTGCATACAGAAAAAATTTGAAAACATTCAACGTTGGCCCCATTCATAGGTCACTGTTTCCCATGTATAGTCCTAGTACAATGTATTTTCGTTGTTCCTTTTACCATTCGTTCAACACACACGTTCCCAAATCTAGTACTACAAGGACATATTTTTATGGTGTTTATTAAACAATGAAAGAAAAAAGAGGGATTTTTCATCACAACTATGACACACATACATTGTATATACAATGTAGAACCTGAAATAAAAATGAAGAAAGGCTGATGCAAACTTAAAACTTGTGTCAACCAATTTGTGCACTTTGAAATAAATATAGGGTTTATGGTTTACATGATGAATTTATGATGGAAACAAGTGGGTGTGTGAGTCAAATTTGAGTCCATAAACCCTCCCATATCGTTAAGGCATGTGATATTCTATCCATGTCAAATTTCAATGCATATATAAACAATTTGAAAAAATTTCAACGTTGGCCCCATTCAGAGGTCATTGTTTCCCATGTCTAGTCCTAGTACAATGTATTTTTGTTGTTCCTTTTAAAATTCATTTGACACACATGTTCTCGCATCTAGTACCGCAAGGGAATATTTTTATGGTGTTTATTAAACAATGAATGAAAAAAGATCGATTTTTCATCACAACTATGACACACATACATTGTATATACAATGTAGAACTTGAAAGAAAAATGAAGAAAGGTTGATGCAAATTTAAAACTTGTGTCAACCAATTTGTGTACTTTCAAATAAATATAGGGTTTATGGTTTACATGATGAGTTGATGATGGAAACAAGTAGGTGTGTGAGTCAAATTTGAGTCCATAAACCCTCCATATTGTTAAGGCATGCAAATAGTCTATCCATGTCAAATTTCAGTGCATACATAAACAATTTGAAAAAAATTCAACATTGGCCCCATTCACAGGTCACTGTTGCCCATGTCTAGTCTTAGTACAATGTATTTTCGTTGTTCATTTTAAAATTTGTTTGAGAGTACACACGTTCCTGCATATAGTACTGCAAGGACATATTTTTATGGTGTTGATTAAACAATGAACTAAAAAAGAGGGATTTTTCATTACAACTATGACACACATACATTCTTCATAACTCATGGGGAAAAGTCCCATTTTTTCAAATAGTTTCAACAAATATTCTATAGAAATGACAAACACGTTCATTGAAACTTCCTTGATGCAATAATATGACAACAATGATGACATCTACGATCATGATGGTATAAAATGAATGAGCTTCTCTTGGTTTCAAGAATAATTTATACTCTATTGAACAAGGCCAACCATGTGAAGGTGGAAGCTCATATGGACCCTCCCCTCCAACTCACATCACTCTCAATTCCCCAATACCCAATCTATAAAATAGAAAATAATCGAAAGAAACCTAGTAAGATTCATGCAATATAGAAACTACAAAAACAAAAATTAATGAGGGTAAATGAAATTATGTGTTTGTAAATGATATTTTTAGCTTACCATGTACTCTAGTATATTGGCGACTATTTTCAGGTTTCACATAATAATTAAACAACATGTAACATAGGATATAAAAATGTTGCATAAAATTTAAAAACATGTAATTAACCCATGACATAAGTAAATTATTTTAAGAGAATAATTCATACAAATTAAAATATATAGTCACGTACCTGATCCAACTCAACATCTGTATCATCCTTATTCTGTATCTTCTTATTCATCAAACTCGACATCTATATCATCATCCAATTAGAAACGATGTTGAAAGGATTGACGATATCATCATCGTCATCAATGTCATTTTCGAGCATATTTCCATCGACATCATCATCAAGAATTGCATTGTCTCTTGCGCCTAGATCATGATCTTCTTCATCTTCTTCGTCTGTCGACCCTGCATGATCTTCCAGATCTATCTAATATGGAGAATCATCTTCTTATTCAATATAATATTCTTCCTTTACATGAGTATACTTAACTTTCCTTCTTCTTGGATCATATCTAACAACAAATGACCAATCCCTCTCACCTGGAACATTTGAGTAAAATACATGTTCACATTGGCTTGGAAAAACATAATGACCATGTACTCTTTCAAACATCGTTGTTTTAATCATTGGAAATCCATTGGCATGTTGAATAATAGTTCTCTCCTCATCACGTTCATGCATTCATAACCTATACCATTTGACGTCAAACAGAACTAATTTGAAGGAATTAAAGTCACACTCAAGTATATCATTCAAATACCTATAGTATCTATTTTCATTTTCTAGGGGATGTCTGTCACTCCTAGAGGAAACATTAGTGACCTAGAATACTATAGTTATCCCACTATCAGAAGTTTTCATGGTTTCATCCAACTGTTTGATGCGAAATTTACGACCATTGCATTGCATAGCCTTGTGGTGTTTCAATTGCCATATGCCAGATATGTAAAAGATACAATGTCAATTAATAAATTAACATATAATTTATATAACTTGGAAAGTATATGAAAAAGACAGTACACATGTAGTCACATTAATATAATATAAAATAACTAAATATAATGGGTGAATTTGCTTGCCTGTCCATCTTTCAAACCATATTCTAAATCAATTTCCCTTTGTGTAACATTTGTTGGGTATGTGTTATATTCTTTTCACGAGTAGTAGTGTCACGTGCCTCAGGAAACATGTCATGTGCCTTGGGAAACGTGTCACATATTTAGGTGATTTTTTGGCACATGGTTTTTTTCGATGGTTTTCTATTTCCGGTTAAGGAATTAGGGTTGTGGACTAATCTAGGTCATTGGGTTAGGGTTTTGGATGTTGTTGGCTCCTATATGTATATTGTATTGTAAGAAATGTATCACACATGAATGACTACAAAATTATTTGCTTTTCCCGGTTTGGGTTTTCAGGTTAAGAATCTATGTGTAATGTTTGTATTTTCCATTGTATCTTTTCTGTTCTTTTACTGAATATTTGTTTGTAGTAGATATTGTACAAGGTTAAAATCTACAACATTGGCATATGCGTTACGATGAGCTTCTCTAAACAATTCAGACATTCGTTTCCATGATAACCTATCGCCATGATGTTGTTTACATATTTCAATCCATACATTCATCCAGTCAAGATTGTTTGCAATGTATAAATGCAGTGCATCCCAATCTTGAGCAACTTAATAAAAAAAAAATAATTCACCAATATTAATAATAGTTATAACGTCCATGGTAAATATTAATAATTCATGAAATAACAAATATTAATATATTAATGAGTATAATCACATACACAAAAAATGAAAAATTATATGTATTAATTATATAAATCTACACAATTATTAATATATTACCTCTCTATTTTTCATTCTACCTTTCCCCAACAGGTGCTCCTAATCTTCAAATTTTTTGATGGAGTTCACATCCCAAATGCGATCCACTGCATGCATATTTGGTGCTGCTAATTTAGGAATATACTGACTAATATAAACCATGGATTGGTATACCATATATCTCTCAACCATAGAACCCTCGGGATGTGCTCTTTGTCTAATCAAACCCTTCAACTATTTCATGTGTCTCTCCACCATCCACATTGACCTTGTGTGTACAGGTCCACAAATTTCAATCTCCTCAACTTGGTGTATGAGGTAGTGTCCTTGTACATTGAAAAATGTTGGAGGTATATACTTTTGCATTTCACACATTAGCCAAGGAATTTCTCTCTTCCAATAATTTATATCATCTTCGTGGATTTCTTTCAATGACAACCATCTACATGAGATCATGACATAAGAAAATAATATGTTTCAACATAACATAATATATATTACATTACAAGTAAAACACATGTCATTAAGTACAAAAACAAATTGAAAGAACATTTTGCATGTAAATCACAACTACTTACCTCATGTATTTTCCAAGATCATATATAACTTGTTTAACATTGTTGTCAAAGTCGTTTGGGAGAGATAGTGGTAGAACATACTGTAACAAAAAAATGAATCGTTATTTGTTTCTACCAAAGTAGACAAAAAAAATAAAAGAACTTAAAAGATGTATAAGGCCAATATATAAATATGTATACAAAAATTATTACCTTAATGAAGGTATGCCAATCATGTGTTTTTACCCCACCAAATTCACCTTTCCTCGTTAAGATATTATTTATGTTTGAAGCAAAACCCGTGGGAAATTTAATTTTTTGAATGACCTTTTTTACATCATTACTTTGTTGCTCTATTAATAACCATGGAAGGTTATTTAGGTCTTCATCTCTATTTGATCGGATCACACTTCTCATTGGATGATTGGCTTCCTGAATGTTAGTATAAATTTTGAATTTTTTTTCTTTATCCCTCCTACCATCTATGATTTTCCATAATGTTTCTATTAAGCCCTAATATTGGCTCATTACCCCTTAATTGGGGCATATTAGATTAGTAATGTTATTTTATTTATGTCGGCTTTAGGCCATTAGTTGTAATTATACCTCCTAGTCT
>ML780419.1:196823-225028 GCA_009831015.1 Picea engelmannii | reverse complement strand
AATAACATCTACCATCACCTTTTTCACCCACTTTACTTTTTTTCCCACCTCTAATATTCTGTGACATTCTTCCGCACAAAAATACCCTTTCTAAACCGTCGTTGTTATAGCAAGTTTGTTGCAACATCTCTAATTTGAAAAATATTTATAGATATTTTTTTCATCGGAAGAGCGACGAATGTTGACCAAGTCAATGTTGAATTTGTCAAATAGTGTAACAATCATCATTGAATCGTCGCTCTTGTGACGATAGGCAAAGGTCATCGCAAGAGAGACAAAATTCCACTATCTTCATGTTCGTCTCTCTTGTAATGTACAACTAGTTTCGTTGCAAGAGAGACAAACTCGGGCATGATTTATAAAAAAATTTAAAAATTCAACTCTTTATCTTCAATTTTGCGATGAAAGGTTACTTTCGTCACAAGTATTCGTCGCAAATTTTTCAATATCTAGTAGTGTACATAAGGAGGTGAATCTGAGTAGCCTCATAAGAGAAGGAGATGACTAAGCTCTTCCACATCAATATTCAGGTCAAGAAGACCAGGATAAATGCTCTATTTGACTTCAGTTCATAGGCTAATCTCATAGCAACAAATCTAGTCAACAAGATTCAAGATTGTATTGGAGGCTCATGATCATCCTAGCCCCTATCCATTGGGTTGGGTAAACATGTATGTAGAGATTAAGGTGACAAAATAGTGCAATATTAAATTTTTTGTGAGTGATGCTTTTATAGATGAAGTAAAATTTGAGGTAGTACTACTGGATGTATGCAAAGTAGTGTTTGGAACCCCCTACATGTATACGAGGGATGTTATCTTCACATGGAGAGCCAATCAATACCACCTCATAAAGAATGGGAAATCCTTCATCATCAATGTGAACAAAGGAAATGAAAAATTTTAGTGGTAAGTGTCAATCAAGCTAATAAATTGATTAGTTCCAACAAGAAATATGTTTTACTTTTCCTAAGGAAAAATCATTTTGGTGAAGAGTCGTTAAAAGTAAAGACATCCCTGAAAGGGTGTAGTAATGAGAAGAAAAATGAATTGGAGGAGTTTCTAAAGGAATACAGGGGAGTGTTATAAGAGATTAAATGGATACCACCTAAGAGGTAAGTGGAGCACAAAATCTAATTATTTCTAGACTCCCCCTTGATGAATATTGGATTGTATAGATATTCCATTCCAGAAGCAAACAAATTAAAAAAATAATTTCAGAAATTGTTGGAGCATTGTGTGATTTGAACAAGTACCTGACCTTGTGGTTCACCCATAATAATTGTGCCCAAGAAGGATGGGACTTGGAAAATGTGTATCAATTACAAGGCATTGAACAATATTACACTGAATAATTCATACCCTCAGCCCAAGATCGATGATCTGTTGGACCAATTGGATCATGGAAATTACTTCACTAAGATGGATTTTAAATCAAGATATCACCAAGTACAAGTAAAAAAATAATATAACTAGAATATTGCCTTCAAGACAAGGCAAGGTTTTTATGAGTGGTTGGTTATGCCATTCAGTTTATGTAACACACTAGCTACATTTATGAGACTAATTAATGATGTTTTATGACCTTATCTAGATTCATTTGTTATTGTCTATTTGGATGATATATTAGTTTATACTTCTATCTAGGAGGAGAACATCTCACATCTTATGCAAGTGTTAGAGACCCTAAATAAGCATTAATTGTTGGACAATCTCAAGAAATGTGATTTTAATCAACATTCTTTGGTGTATTTGGGGTATGTTATTGATGGAGGGGAGATTGAGATAGATCTCGCAAAGATGGATGCTATCACAAAATGGCCAGTTCCTACAACTATCACAGAAGTTAGGAGATTTGTCAGGGAAACATGGTATTTGTGGAAGTTCATAGCTTCATTTTCAGTAGTAGCTACACCACTCCATGCCTTAACAATGAGTGGTAAGAGTTTCCATTTGGGGAACAATCAACAGAAGGGTTTTGATGAGTTGAAAAGAAAGTTTGGTCAAGCACCATTTCTTGCACTACCAAACTTGAATAATCCCTTTGAATTCAAGATAGATGCAAGTGGGTATGTCATGGGAGTAGTCCTAATGTAAGGATGAAGGCATGTTTTCTATCACTCAGATTATTTCATGGGGTGGTCCTCAACTACCCTACCTACGAAAAGGAGCTTTATGCCTTGGTACAAGTTGTCAAAAAGTGGAAGCACTATTTGATGGGAAAGGTGACCATCATCCACACATATCGACATCCGCTCCTGTATTTGGAGGCCTAGAGTAAGTTATAATAAACCGGACACTACAAATGGATGGGATTCTTATAGAAGTTTCATTTGATCATAAAGTATAAGAAGGGTAGCACAACAAATTTGGTAGACATGCTTTCGTGACCACCCACATCCAAGATTACATATTTGGGAACTTTGATGCACATGGAGCCTTTTACCCATGATGCATACAGAGAGGCATACATAGAATATGAGGACTTCAAGGAGGTGTTTTAGCAACTATAGGGCCAAATTCACATAAAATAAGGTGACAACAAGGCTAACTATCATTTCTAGAATGGTCTAGTATACAAGATTGACAAGCTTCATGTTCCTAAAGGTGGACGGTTGCAGCTTATTAGAGAAGCTCACACCTCCAAGGTCACATGACATTTTGGCGTTGGGAAGACAATTTCCAACTTACAGAGGTATGTGTACTGACCCATAATGCAAGAATATGTAGTATGTATATTAGAGGATGTATACTTTGTTGTACCAACATTCCCAGTAACATGAAGCAAGGTTTATACCATCCCTTACATGTACCCACTAGACTTTGGGAAATAATTAACATGGATTTTGTGGGTGGTTTACCAACCACTTAGAAGGGACATGAATATTTATTTGTGGTAGTTGATAAGTTTAACAAAATGTGCATTCTCATGCCTTGTAAAAAGACAATCAAGGGACATGAAGCAATTTTTTTTTTCTTTGAACAAGTCTAGGTGCACTTTGGGATACCAAGGAGCATCATCTCAGATAGGGACACCAGTTTTCTCAATTCCTTATGGAATACATTGTGGGAGAAGATAGACACTAAGATTAGGAGTTATACAACATTCTATCCACAGAAAAATGGGAAGATGAAAGTAGTCAGTAAGAATTTGGTAAAACTTTTGAGGGGTTACAATCAAAAACATCCAAAGATATGGGATGAAAATATGATCTATATACAACTCTCTTATGATAGAACAATCCACACTTCTACCGGTAATTCACCTTTTGAAACTTGCTTTGGATATTTTCCACCTTCACCCTTAGATGTTGTATATGGACAACAAGGAGGAGTGAGGGAGGACCTCACATGAGATGCATTAAAAAAAAAAGAATTGTTAATAAGATCGGGTAGATCCATTTGCAAGTACAAGAGACGATGAAGAAGTCATAAGAAAAGTAAAAGGCATGCTCTCCTAAAGATCATATAAAAAACTTTTACTTGGAAATATGTATTTTGGATGTTCTACATGAAGGTGTAGTTTGTAGGTTATTCCTGTATACCTTTGATAATAAGGCATTCACATGGTACTACAATATTCCACTTCACTTGATAAGGAGTTGGGACACTTTCGAGAAAGCTTTTATTTGCAAATTCAGAGAAGAGATAACCCCTGCAATGTTGTTTAAGGAACTGGTTCCTCTCAAGATAGAGAAGAAAGAGAAAGTAAAATACTTTAATTAATGTTTCACCACTATCTTAAACAAATTTCTTGTTGATGTTGCACCTATTAAGACATTGACTGTAGAATAATATACTTCATCTTTACATCCCTCCATAGGCATGTGTTTTCAAGCGAGTTGGAAATCCAACTTTAGCAGAAAAGTTTGAAGAAGCGAAGGAAGTGAAAAAATAAATGCTCTCTTGAGGTAACAACCCATCAATTGAAGAAAATAAAGAAACCAAAAAGAATCCTTTTCTTCTAACTAAACCACCCAAGAAATAACTTAAAGACTTAGACAACGTGCTCAAATTAGTAAAACAATTGTCCAACAAGGTGGTACACATTAAGAAGAATGTCGATGAAGGATGCTCTCAGCATAAACCTTTTCGACACTTTTTCAAAAAGACAAATAATCATACCAAACCACCAAAGACTTGAAACCTTGCACTCAACCTCGATGAACTTGTTATGGATAATTTCTTCTCATATCATTAGACCAGTCACTTAGATAAAAATTGTCCTCAGTGGATAAGTTCCATGACTCTAGTAATTAGCCAACTTTTGGAATAGTAGTCTATTGTTGATGACAAGCCTCAAGAAACAACCATGGAAGAAACTACCAAGGAAGGAGACAAGATTGAAGAGTCTTCCCTTTTTCTATGGGAATAGTGTTTGGATTCTGAAGATGAAAAGGTTAAATAAATATCTGTAGGTGACACCCATGCCACTACATTTGTTACAAAATACTATAACCTGTGTAGTAAATGGGTTGTGACAAACACCCCTCTCCCTTGTAAAACCATCATTACTCCCAGAAAGATCAATCCACCTACCGCTACACAGAAAAAGAGAAACCCGTCACAAGAAAGCACCACTCCCAATACTTCACAACCAACCAAGAGTACATGTAGCTTTGTCAATCACTTTTTCAATCACAATGTCATAGAATACCTAAGTAAAACAAAGGAAACTATCTCATTTTTTGACATTTTTTCTCTCCCTCAATAGAGAGATCTGATCATTAATACTTTCAAATCCCGATCCTCTCACCGGAAAACAACAACAATAGCTAAAATCACTTCTAAAACCACTGAAGTTAAAAAATAAGAAAAGGATGAAGTGAAATACACAATGAATTTAGTGATCATAGGATCACATTATAGGTCTCAGGTTCCACCTTTCCTACTAACATTTGAAAATTTTAATTTCAATGTGCATAATTGTTTAGTGGATTCTGGTGTTTCTTCCAATGTCATGCATTATTTTGTATGCCAAAATATAAATGTTGTGTCTGAAAAAAGAACCACAAGTATTATCAAGTTAGAGAGGTCTGATGTTAAATTAAAGATGTAATGATTATATTAGCTTTATGTAACGTCCCAGACCATCCATGTCGGGCCACGCTACGCCAGATAACTCTTACTGTTCTCTCTGTGGAACTAACTGTAACATACCCAATATCCTACTAAGCTATGCCACACAACTTTTTCGAAAATCATGCAATTAAGATACATACATACAGAACTCTTGCGGAAGCATTATACACATAAACATGAACATACAAATACATCTTTAAATACATGGATTCACACTGAAATAACAGTAAACATATACATGCAACATATATAGGAAATACCCATAAAGATAAACATAGTTATAATCAAACATATGACAACCATAAAACTAATCTTGTAAATAACAATGCAACATTTAAATTTATCAAACAATTGACACTTATCTTGGTAATAATGACACCAACTGCGTGCAAACCTTCCACGAACCTCCTAGCCTTAGACCACATGGTTCATCACTCTCAAAAGTGAGTCATCCCCGAGCTGGGACTAAACTCCACCTGGGTAAAGGGATTCCTAACCAAGCTAAAGGCTCATAGACAACAGAAAATACTCTGTCATGGGTGCCAACTCAAACTAATAGCCTATAGTCCCTCATTCCCCACATGCATGTCCCACCCAGGAAGTGTGCCTCTTCTCTGCTCAACAGTCCTTCGGCTACCCCACTTCCTTTTCGGGCTTCAGCAACAGGCCGTACAGAAAGTCTCATAGCACGGTAGCTACAGTTTAGCACCTTCAGGAAATCAATTCCCAACAATTATCTCACTTAGAGAATTGCTCACGGGCCTGAAAAACTGCCTCTTCAATATCCCACGGGCCTGACAACTCACTTCTTCAATCCATCTCCCAAGCTAACCATCTACACCCTCACAAAATGGCCATGGATATAGGTTCAGGTACAGTCATGAAAATGCAAAGGATATCTCAATGGGTGTGAATACTCATGGATGATTGACTGGATGGATGAAGGATGGAAGCAATTATGGAAAGATTATAGGAAATGAACTAAGTCCCAACAATATGTATGCATGTCTCCAACTTGACACTTGTCATGTTGGGAGCTACTTGGCCCACTTGTACCCCACTTTAGAACTTAGGATAAAATAATTATCCATACTTTATGATTTAAAAAATATTAATATAATATTCCTTTTTGGCTTAAGCTCCCTAGCTTAGCCCCTTTCCTTAACTTAGCCCCTCCCTTTCCCTAACTAGTGGAGTTTATTCCCCCATCTCTTTTATCATGGTTGGTCTACATGCAATGATGTTTTTTATATTAGTTATGAGACATGTACAAAAATAGGCGCACTGGCCTTTAACATCTAGGCTCTCCGGCCTAATCAAAACAGAAGCATCCTAGCTTATAATAACTGGCTCACCAGCCTATAAAACATAGCATATACACAAAGGCTCGTTGGCCTCACAATCGTGCACACTTATGTTGCTACGCGCGATATCCAGGAATGTGCAAACTTCCTCATTTTACTGCACAGTACATGCGTGCACTATGCCATGAAAGGTGCATACAAAATGATGTCAGACAACTCACCAACTTAATTACATTTTCATTTACATTTACAATTGGGTTCGGCCTTAGGGATATTACAATCCCCTCCCCTTATTTATGCACTGTCCTCAGCGCATCATGTACCCATATACACCAAAATTTCAAAAATCCTCAAAAAGATGTAGGTATTATGCACACATTGCATCCTCAGGACCATACCAGGTCCATTGGACCTTTACAAGCCCTTTTTTATCGATTCCGGAGCTGTTTGAATTTTTGTTCTAGGATGCATACCAGATGCACTTGGAAAGCGCCTTCTTGCTCCAACTGAATCACATTCCAATCAATAACATGATTAGCATCAGCTATATATTTCTTTAGCAATGATACATGTAATACATTATGAATAGACATAGATGCAGGCAATGCAATCATATAAGCAACTGGACCAATTCTCTTTAGGATTTCAAACGGCCCACAATAGCAAGTTGCCAACTTTGAGCAGTTTCCCAACTTCAGGGAACTTATGTTGGCCTTGACTTTCAAGAATACATGGTCTCCCACATTAAATTCCCTGTGAGTTCTACCCTTATCATCATATCTTTTCTGCCTGTCTTGGGCAGCCTTTAAATTTTTATTTATTTTTATCATTTTCTCTTCCATTTCCCTGAGAAAATCTGGTCCAACCACTGCTCTGTCTACTGGGTTATCCCAACTTACTGGCGTGTTTGACTTTCTGCCATAAATTTCTTCAAATGGAGTCATCTTTAGAGATGCTTGGTACCCATTGTTATAAGAAAACTCTACCAATTGTAGGTAGTCTTCCCATTTTGATGGTTTATCCGTCACATACATTCTTAACATATCCTCAATCACTTGATTCACCCTCTTTGTTTGTCCATCTGATTTTGGATGATAAGATGTACTTAAATTCAAATTTGTTCCAAATCCATTAAATAATCATTTTCAAAATTTTGAGGTAAATTTTGGATCTCTGACAGACACAATTGTCTTGGGTATGCCATGTAATCTAGCAATTTCCCTCATATAAACATCAGAAATTTGTGTTGCCTTGTGAGTGAGCTTAACTGGAATAAAATGGGCAACTTTAGTAAGCTTATCCACCACCACCATGATAGAATCATGTTGCATGTTTGTTCTGAGAAGTTTGGTGATGAAATCCATGGTTACAACTTCCCATTTCCACTCAGGAATGGATAATGGTTGTAGCAAACCAGCTGGGTGTCTATGCTCAACCTTTACCTTTTGACATTCCAAACATCTGGCAATAAAATCAACAACCTCTTTCTTCATGCATAGCCAATAATATTGGCTTTTGACAGCTGCAATAGTTTTTTGATATCCTGGGTGCCTACTATAAGGTACATTATGCATTTCTCTCAATATCAGATTTTTCAATTCCTGAGAATTTGGTACATAAATTTTGCCCCTGAACATGAGAATTTCATCATTAACTAGCTTGTATTCTTCAATTTTCTGCTGCAAAATACCTTTTTGTAATTTTGCCACTAATTCCTTGTATTGCAAATCTGATTTGGCAGCCTTTGTAATTCTATCTTTCAAATCTGATTGGTATATGCTAATGGTTGTAGGATGCAATTCATGTAGTCTTCTTCTGAGTGAATCAACCACTTTGTTCTCTTTCCCTTTGATATGCTTTATATCGAATTCATACTCAATTAAAAATTCTAACCATCTGCTTTGCCTAGCATTTAGAGTTGGACGATCAAATAAATATTTCAGATTATGGTATGTTCTCATCTCAAACCTCTTCCCCATGAGGCAGTGTCTCCATTTCCTCAAGGCATGCACTATGGATGCCAACTCCAAATCATGAGTGGCATAGTTTCCTTCATGCTCCTTCAACTTCCTTGATTCATAACATATAACAAACCCATTTTGACCGAGGACTCCACCAATTCCTTCCTTACATGCATCTGTGCATACAATGAAGTCTTCATTTGGGTCTGCAATCCTTAGTATTGGAGCACTTGTTAATAATTGTTTCAAGTGTTGGAAACTCTTTTCACAATCCAATGTCCACTGAAACTTCACACCCTTCTTTTGTAAGGAAGTGATTGGGTGCGCAATCTTTGAAAATCCTTCAATAAATCTCTTGTAGTATCCTGCAAGGCCCATGAATGATCTAATATCTATCACATTCTTTGGCACTGACCATTCTCTAATGGCTTCTATCTTCTCAGGATCCACTGCAATCCCATCCTTTGAAATGATATGACCCAAATAATGAATTTGATTCTGATAAAATGAGCACTTGCTCAATTTTGTATACAACTGATGCTCCCTCAATACTTGCAAAACCATCCTCAAATGATGTTCATGCTCTTCCTCTAACTTAGAATATATAAGAATGTCATCCAAAAATACAATGACAAACTTGTCTAAATATTCTTGGAAAACACCATTCATTAAGCTCATGAAAACAACTAGTGCATTTGACAACCCAAATGGCACCACTGTGAACTCATAATGACCATACCTTGTCCTCAAGGCGGTCTTGTTGATATATTCCTCTTTAATACTTACTTGATGGTATAATGACCTGAGATATATCTTTGAAAAGATCTTTGTGTCCTTCAATTGATCAAAAAAGATCATCAATCCTTGGTAGAGGATACTTGTTTTTAACAATCACTTTATTCAACTATTTGAAATCAATGCACGGTCTTAATGTTCCATCTTTCTTCTTCACAAACAAGATTGGGGCATTGTAAGGTGACACACTTGGGCGTATATACCCCTTCTCTAGAAGTTCTTCAAGATGCATTTGCAACTCCTTCAACTCTGGTGTACTCATTCTGTAAGGAGTATTTGACACTGGAGCTTCTCCAGGCATTAAATTTATAGAGAAATCAATATCTCTCTTTGGGGGTAGTCCTGGTACCTCCTTGAACACATCTTCAAATTCTTCCAAGACTTCATGATCTTCCAAATTTTTGCACCTTATCTCTAGGTGTCTCTTCCATATGTGCTGCAAATATTTGACACCCTTTCCTGTAACATTTCTTTAGCTACAATGCTGAAATTTCTTTGATGGTTACTGCCTTGGGAATTCCCTGCACTCTCCTTAGTTTCTCTTCCTCATCCAAGCAAGTAAATGCTTTGTTATGACAATCTAGGATGGCATGATGTTGGTCCAACCAATCCATCCCAATTAGACAATCATAGGAACCTAAAGGAAAGATGTTCAAATCTACCTTGGTGTTCAGTCCATTCATGTCCATGAGGCATGACTTAACCATCTCATTAACATTTCTTTTGGCTCTTGTAGCCAGCTGCACAAACCAAGATATCTCATGCTTGCTTCTTGGAAAATGCAAACTTTCCACCATATTAGGATCTATATAACTATGACTAGCTTCTGAATCAATTAAAATAGAAATGGTTTGGTTGTTGATCATACCTTCCACTTCAATCATGTGTGACTGATACTCTGCTTGCTTGTTGTCCAGGGCTGCATAGATCCTTGGTACATTTCTTCCCATGTACTCCATTGTTTCAGCTTGCTGTACATTGTGAACAGTTCTCCCTTTTTCACCTCTGTGAGGAAAATCTCTGTACATGTGATCTCCTTTACAACCCCAACATTGAACAGGTGGTTGCCTTGGCCTTTGACCTCCTGCCTCAATCATTCTGGGTTCTCTAGAAGTTGGTTGTACCTGAGGATTATTTATGAAGAATGGAGGCTTAGACTCCTTCTTCCTCTGATCCATCTTGAACTTCTTTTTGTCTTCCCAAGATTTTTGGAAAGTTGTCCTTTCTTTTTGATGTTCATAAAGGCATTTATCTCTCCTTATGGTCTCATCCAATGTCTTTGGATCATCATACTGTATTTTGTCACTGATAAATGATGGAAATCCACTCAAATACCTTTGAATTTTGACTATCTCATTCTTGATGAAAGAGACATACTTCAGCAATTCTAGAAACCTTCTCTCATATTAATCTATGGTCATACTCCCAAGCTTGATTTCAAAGAACTCTTTCATTTTCTTTTCATAGTATCTCTTAGTCAAGTATTTCTTCTCAAAATACTTCTCGAATTCCCTCCAAGTAACACTTTTCTCTTTAATGTGCTGCACCTGCACAAGATGATCCCACTACATGGATGCCTTTCCCTTGAGTTGATAGATGGAAATTCTACCTTCTGCATGAGAAGAATAATTATGCAATTGAAAATACTTTCTCATGCCCAACAACCATGTTTCTGCATCTTCATCCTTTTTGTGCTCACATACAAATGTAGGAGGTTCAATTTTGTTCATTTCTCCTCACAGTTCATCTACCCCGGACCTCTTTCCCTTCCTGATAGGGGATGGGCTTGAGTTGTTGTGTGCTCTCTTATTGGAATGCCTTGGGGAGTGATGGTGATGTCTGCTAACACTTCTTGATTTTCTTTTCTCATCATGAGACTTGTGACTTCCTGATTTGCTTGAGCCACTCTCCTTATCCAATTTCTTTTCTATTCTGTTCAAGCTCTCCAATAAATTCATGTTGAATTCATCCTGATTCTCCTTGGCTCTCATAAGCCTTTCATTATTATCTTTATGGCTTTGGACATCCTTCTACAAATTTTTAATGGTCTCTGCCATATTCATGTTTTCATCCTTTTCCCCTCCATGTCCATTGGAGTTTGTTCCTTCAATGCCCAAATGGATATATATTCCTCTGATTTCATCTTCCCGACTGTAAGTCCCCTGTGCCTCTTCCATTCTTATGGAATCTGCACTAATCTTGATCTGATCTAGTTTTTGTTAACTCTACAAAATGTGCAATCAACAAAACTTTGTCAGACTAACTGTTTCAACAATTTCATGAAAATAGGAACCATTCTGGTTCAATAATATATCAGAACTCTTTCTTCTGATTTCCTGAAAAATTGAATGCCCAAATAAATTTTATGGGTGGATAATTATATTCCACTATCCAATACCTTTCCAACTCCTCCTCCCATGCTCAATTCTCAGTCTTGAGCAAAAATTTATGGTCATTTCAAATTTTCCCATTAACTTTTATGTTCATACTTCCACTTGGCGCAATTCTGCGCTCTAATTATGAATTCTTGCACTTACTCCATTGCATATTTCGTATGATCTCAATTGGGTTTCCTCATATACATATTATGTACACTTTTTTCAAGTTTCAACTCTTTTTGGGTTCTTGGCTGCTAGTTACAGCCTGTTGAAATTCCAGGCCAATTTGCGTTTTTGGTCTGGAATGCTACAGGTACCCTATTTTCCATATTAAACACCTTTAACATGCCCATAAATTTAATTGAACTCTAGGATTGTCTTCTATAGCTCAATAGATTTCCATTGACTTCTTATTCTCCTCAATCTAATTCCAGAGTAGAAAGTTATGGCTCTTTGAAGTTAGTGAGGTCTTAAAATTTACCCTTCACTATTTGTGTTGTAACTTTCTCATAAAAGCTCAATTTGACGAACAATTTACACCATTAGAAATCTCTCTCCGAGCTCTTTTATTTGAGATACAAAGACAAAGTGTGCCTTCATTACACCTCTGTCTTGTGGTTTTTGAGTTGTTAAAAATGCTCTTAAGGCCCTCAAAAATGCGCTGCAAAAAGATGTCGTTCAAATGATATAAAACGTCGCAGAAAATCGATGATTTTCTACTATTGTTCACCCTCAAAACAACTTCATGCACTCAAAATTCAACCTGTACCCCCATATTCACCACGCACAACAAAAACACAAGGTAAATCGTGCTTCGCGCACTTTAAAACCACTGTGTATTACTTCTCTGTCGCGCCAATAACTTGTGCGCACTACTTTTATATCACGCACCAATACCCACCACCTACAGTTTTGGGACCGCGCACTGATATCCACCGCACGCAGTTTTTGTACCATGTGCCAATATCCACCGTGTGCATTTTTTGTACCATGCACTGATATTCCACGCGCATTTCACTTGACGTGCTGCACCATGCCAAAGTTTAGTACGCCCCACCACACACCATTCACTAAATTGTTGTGTGACAACATATACTCACATTGTGTGCGTAGCTACCAAACTCCATTGCACTATGCCAATACTACGCACACCACACATGCCATTATTATGAATGTCCACACTGTGCACACTTCTTATGCGTATGCACACTGCACAATTCCAAATTTAGTGCGTCCACCCGCACATCGCATTTTTCCGCGCGACGCCAAAATGTAGCGCGCGCACCAGAAAACCACTATTTTTCTACGCCGTACCAAAATTTAGCATGCACACCTGCACACTAACATTTTTCCACACAGCACCAAAATTTAGCACGCGCACCAACATGCCAATATCTTGTCTTGCAATATCGTATTTTACCTATCACAAGCTTGTCACTGCGCATCATGCATTTTTAGTGCGCCCACCTGTGCACATTCACCTTTATGCGCATCAAATCCTCGTGAATTCTACTGCAGATATTGGGGATTTTTCCTAACTTCTTCCCCAATTTACCATAGACACTTTGCAACCACGAAATTCGTTCAATTTCACCCCGATAACACCAATTCAACCTCTGCAACAAAAAATCATTGTGGGTTGACATTCTTGGAATGAATTTCCCCAAAATCAATTCACAAATTGATAATTTTATTTATTAATCTCACTCCAACAGTCATGGTTTCACTGTAACTTCAAATTCGACCAATTCCAGGTTCGAATTTGCTAGAACAGATATTAAATCGGGATTATCTCACCATATGGTCGAATTTCTCAACTTATGTACCATATTGTAGCTAGACGCTCTGCAACTCAAAATTTGGCCACTTCAAAATAAATCCTCTGTGACATTTCGCTTCAACTCAACCTTCTTGGCCCATCCAGGCTCAGTGCTGAAAACTGAATCTCTGATACTAATTTGTAACATCCCCGACCATCCATGCTGGGCCACACTACGTCAGAGAACTCTTATTGTTCTCTCTGCAGAACTTATTGTAACATACGCAGTATCCTACTGAGCTATGCCACATAAATTTTTCAAACTGCATGCAATTACGATACATACACAAAAAACTCTTGCGGAAGCATTATATATAAAACATGAACATACAAATACATCTATAAATACACAGATTCACACTAAAATAATAGTAAACATATACATGTAGTATATACAGGAAATACCCATAAAAATAAACACAGTTATAACCGAACATATGACAACCATAAAACTAAGCATGTAAATAACAATGCAACATGTAAATTTATCACGCAATTGACACTTATCTTGGTAATAATGTAATAATGTCACCAACTACGTGCAAACCTTCCATGAACCTCCCAGCCTTACACCACATTGTTCATCACTCTCAACGGTGAGTCACCCCCGAGCTGGGACTAAACTCCACCCGCGTAAAGGGATTCCTAACCAGGCTAAAGGCTCATAGACAACAGAAAAGACTCTGTCACATGTGCCAACTCAAACTAACAGCCTACAGTCCCTCATTCCCCACATGCTTGTCCCACCCAAGAAGTGTGCCCCTTCTCTGCTCAACATTCCTTCAGTTGGCCCACTTCCTTTTCGGGCTTTAGCAACAGGATGGATAGGAAGTCTCAGAGCACTATAGCTGCAGTTTAGCACCTTCAGGAAATCAATTCCCAGCAATTCTCTCACTCAGATAATTTCTCACGAGCCTTACAACCCGCCTCTTCAATATCCCATGGGCCTGACAACCCACTTCTTCAATTCAGCTCCCAAGCTAGCCATCTACACCCTCACAAAATGGCCATGGATACAGGTTCAGGTACAGTCATGAAAAGGAAAAGGATAGCTCAATGGGTGTGAATACTCATGGATGATTGACTGGATGGTTGAAGGATGGAAGGAATGATGGAAAGATGATAGGAAAATAACTAAGTCCCAACAATATGTATGCATGTCCCCAAATTGACACTTGTCATGTTGGGAGCTACTTGGCCCACTTGTACCCCACTTTAGAACTTAGGATAAAATAATTATCCATACTTTATGATTTAAAAAATATTAATATAATATTACTTTTTGGCTTAAGCTCCCTAGCTTATCCCCTTTCCTTAACTTTGCCCCTCCCTTTCTCCAACTAGTGGTGTTTAGTCCCCCATCTCTTTTATCATGGTCAGTCTGCGCGCAACGATGTGTTTTATATTAGTTATGAGACATGTAAAAAAATAGACACACTGGCCTTTAACATCTAGGCTCTCCGGCCTAATCAAAACATAAGCATCCTAGCTTATAATAACTATATCACCAGCTTATAAAACATAGCATATACATAAAGGCTCACTGGCCTCACAATCACACCCACTTATGTTGCTGCACGTTGTATCCAGGAATGTGCAAACTTCCTCATTTTACTGTGCAGTAAATGCGCACACTATGCCATGAAAGGTGCATACAAAATGATGTCATACAACTCACTATCTTAAGTACATTTGCATTTACATTTACAATTGGGTTCGACCTTAGGGATATTACATTTAGATCCTAGAGTTCACCAAGTGATTGATATTATCATCATAGACATTCCAAAAGCCTATGGTTTGTTGTTAAGTAAGAAATGGCCTGTGAAACTACAAGGTTACTTCTCCATTGATTGGTCTCATATTTGGATACCATACAAAGGAAGGATGAACTAGATAAGAGTAGACCATGAAGCTCCTATGAAACACACTTTAATTTAACTCGAAGGTAAAAATGAACCCATCAACTTTGCACACATAGTTTTGGGATTTTTTTTTTTAGGAAATTGACCATGGTTTTTATGCATCATAGCCATCATCCTTTCAATCAGATGAAAATTATAAACTCCACTGCACACAAACTAATGAAAATAATTATATTAGATAGTAGAAACAATTAGCTCTAGCCTTACTAACTTAACTGCATGAATTGACAATTGGACATTGTTTTTCGATGGCTTTGGATCTCAAGAAGGAGGTTGGGTGGGTTTCATATTGATCGACCCATGAAAACATAAGACTCTAATATCTTGTTGGTTGGAATTCGAATGCACCAATAACACCATAAAATATGAAGCCTTGGTTCAAGGTTTGAGAAACACTAGTGATCTCAAGGTATGTTGTTTAAACGTTTTTGGTGATTTAGAAATCATTGTTAGAAAGGTGAAAATTTCCATATTTTCCATATCCCCTCATCTTAAGAGAAACAAGAGGTATGGAATCTTATTAATTCTTATGATGCATTTAATAACACTTCTATTACTTGATCCTAGAATGTTGTCGTTGACACCTTAGCTAACACAACTTCTAGATTTACCCCTTTGAATAATGGATTCACTATTGAAATGATTTACAGGCCTTCTATACCTAACAATGTCACAAATTGGAGAGTATTCAATGATGGCATTTAGATAATCATATTTATCACCAACACTGACATGTTCAAAGGATCTTTGATAGATGATGGAGAACATCAACATGATCTTCAGAAGTATCGAGATGAACCAAATAAGATTAAAGGTAACTTCATCCCAAGGAGTGTATTGACTCTTGAAAATCTATTTGATTTGCAATCCAAGTACATAATAGGGATAAAACCCAAGACCAATAGTACCACAATGATGCACTTCTTAGTAAATCTAGGCATTCCATAACAAGGTTCATCAACTTAGGCACTTGTTGTTCGGAAGATGAAAAACATACTTTCACTCAACTTTTCAATAAATCCAATGATGTTTTCTCATGGACTTATGAGGACCCAAAGACATATGATACCCTCATCATAAAAAATATCATTCCCATCAAAGAATGTCTCAAACCATTTCAACAAAAACTCAGAAAAGTCCATCCTACTCTTGCGCCTTTTATTCAAAAGGAGTTAAAGAAGTTGTTGGATGCTTAGATCACTTTCAAGGTTCGACACTCGACATGGGTATTTAATTTGGTTCCAGTTATAAATAAATATAGAGAGATTAGACTTTGTGTGGAGTTCATAAATCTAAACCAAGCGCCTAACAAAGATAATTTTCTTGTTCCCCCAATGGAACAAATACTTCAACTTGTCTTTGGTTCACAAATGTTTTCATTATTAGACAAATTTTCTGGATAGAACCAAGTTCTTGTAGCAAAACCTGACCGATTAAATATCACGCTCTGAACAAAATAGGGAACCTTTTTTTACTGTAGGATTCCATTTGGCATGGTCAACAAAGATGTTGGGGAAACTTTCCAATGGGATATGGACGTTGCTTTCAAAGGTCTAATCGGTCAAAGTGTGAAGGTCTATCTTGATGGTGTGACAACATACTCTAAAAGAGGCGACCACCCACATCATCTAAAAGATGCAGGAATTATGGAATATCTTTAAATCCTAGGAAAAGTGTATTTGTTGTTTTAGAGGGAAAATTACTTGGGCCCCTCACCTCCAAAGATGGGTTCTTTGTTGATCTAGAATGAACAAAATCCATTATGCAGATTCCTTTTCCCAATAGAAAGAAATCAATGCAATCATTCTTCATAAAGACCAACTTTGTAAGAAGGTTCATGTTTGATTTTGCAGATATAGTCAAGCCCCTACAAAATATGATAAAAAAATATGTACAATTCAAGTGGACATCTATTGAAAATGAGGCATTTGAAAAGGTCAAGGCTTCCATAGCAACAACTACTGCATTGCAAAGTCTATATTTTTTCATAGAATTCTTGCAATATACTTTGACTTTTGATCATTCTCTTGTAGCAGTACTCACCCAAAAATATGAGCAAGGGGATGAAAACCCTATTTCATTTATGAGCACGAGTCTACAAGGGGTTGAATTGAATTACCAAATAGTGGATAAACAATCATTTTTTTTTTCATAAAGATATCAGAGAGTTCAGACCCTACATTTTAAAAAACCACACCAAGGTCATTGTTCCTCACCTAGCCATGAGATCGTTGTTCGTTCAAAGAGTTGGGATAATTCCAAGGAAATTGGATGACGACCTTACAAGAATATGATATTGAGTTCAAACTCGCCATCATTGTGAATGGTCAAGGCCTTTTCAAGTTGGTGAACAAAGCTATAGATTCAGGAGATCAACCAAAAGAGGGATGGGAAGAAGAATTGGTAGTGTGTACACAACAATCCCACTATAATCTAGAACTTGAAGACTCCTAGTATAATGATCTCAATAAAAACTCGCAACACACCACCACCTTGAAACATCTTAATTCTGGGTAGAAAAGAGTTTTGAGATTAAAATCTACACATTATCATCTTGTCAATGGTGTGCATTTTAGAAGAAACTGCGATGGTGTTCTCATTAGATGTCTAGAGAAACAAGATGTTGATAAAGTGATAAAAGAATTTCATGACATACCAACTAGAGGACACTTTGTTGGAGAGGCTACAACCCATAAAATTTTGAGAGTAGAATAATTCTGGCCAATGGTATTCAAATATGCACATGCCTACACTAGGAGTTGTGAAGCCTGATAGAAATGTGTCGTATGAGAAAAGATGTATTTTATTCCTCTTCATCATGTATTTTTTCAAGAACCATTCAAACAATGGGGATTATACATTATTGGAGAAATCAACCCTCACTCATCCAAACAAGACAAGTACATCATGTCCACTACCGATTAATTCACTTGATGGACAAAAGCAATACCATTAACAAAGKCAAATGRAGAAGCAATAGTAAATTTCTTGGAATGACACATCATCACCAAGTTTGTAGCACCAACCAATCTTGTTTTTGACAATGTTATATATTTTTTCTCTCTGAAATTGACTGAGTTTGATTTACACAAGGGAATAATTTTTAAATATGMAACTAATTATTACCCTTGGGGAAATGGCCTAATTGAGTCTACTATTAAAAACTCAATTCACATCTTAAAGTGAATTGTAGTTGACCAAGAAAGAAACTGACACAATTTTCTCCCAAACACTATGTGGGAAGACAAGGTCACCCCAAAAGCCTTCACAGGAACATCTCCATATTTTCTCATTTATAGGAAAGAATCCATCCTTCCCCCAAATATTTTCTTACATTCCCTTCAACTCACCCAACAATCACGTGGGAGAAGTTGTCCAAACATTAAAAAAAGAATAAACACTTAATTAAACTGGAGGAGGATAGAGATAAGGCTAAGACAAAGTTTGATGCACACTAACAGATTATAAAACAATGGTTTGATAAGAAATATGTTGGTGAAAATGATTTTTAGATTGGTGACTTGGTACTAAGGTGGGATAAACTGCATGAATATAAAGGGAAACATTTCAAATTTCAACAAATGTGGTTAGGTCATTTCATGGTTAAAGAAAAGATTGGCCTAGGAACATATAGATTGTCGAACCTTGAAGGGGATGTAGACCTCCTTCTAGTCAATGGCCAATTTATGAAAAAATACTTCATTTAGTTGTCTTCATGAAACTACCTTGTTCATAAATAAGAGGATCCTTGTCTCAGTTAGTTTCTTATCTTTTCAAATTGCCTTTTACCTTGCTTTGTTTCTTTCTTGCATTTTATTTCTTGTTTTATTTTACGCTTTGGATTTTGGTTATATTTTCTCTCTCTCAATACTCTTTCTCACTCAAGTTTTTCTTAGAAACAAAATCTTATTGCTGGCATTGATCCTCACTGCATGTGTGACATATAGGAGTTTAGAGGTCTATAACTATGCATATGATATGAATACAAGACACACTGCATTGAGATTCTTAATCCATCAACATGTCGTAAATAGGGTTAGAAATTGTAGAGGAAAACAACAAAAGTAATGGACGATCAATCATATCCTCTACTTGGTAAAGAAAAAGAAAATGACCATACTCAAAGATGTATATTACATTTCATGAGAAAAATGATAGTCGATGCAAGTACCAAGAAGCATCTAGAGTTCTCAAGGAATTTTGTACAGGAAGATAGCTCATCTATAATCAGCTATCTGCTAGAAAGTCTCACAATCATAGGTATCATCCATCATGCCTTTAAAGGAAGACTGAAATCCCCCATCCACTACCCTCTAAATTAAAGATGAAAGTATTCTTAAAGGTAAAGGCTTGGGAAAGGCATTTCAGATCATGTGGTACATGTTGTTTGACAACACATGTATTCCAATAGAGGATGAACACCTTTAGTAACCACCCACACAACCATATCAAAGATCAACACATTGATGTTTTGACGTGGTAAAACCCCTATGGGGAAACATCCACGGCCCCAGTCAACGTGACCACTTGGAGCAGTTTATTAATGCAAAAGAAAAATATTATAGAGAGAGTTTACAAGAGAGCTTCTGACAATCGATCATCGACAAATGACCCTCCATGCTCTTTAAATAAAGATCATGGACCAACCGGGTGTTAAGCCACAAATCAATGGTCATTAAGATCGTGGAGAATATGAACCATCGAATCACTCTATGTCGGGAACATATCGTGATTGTCATATTTCCTAACTACAAATGCATACTAAAGAAACACACTTTTACCTAGCGACATATTAGACCAAGTAGATCTTAACTAACTCCTAAGTGTCTAAATATCCTAACATCCCCCCTTAAGAACAATTTGGGATAATATTGAAGGATCTACAATAGTGACACAATAGGAGAAGGAAGGAGGGATTATGGCATATCCCCCCTTAATGACAACTTCCTGAACTCCTAACATAGATCGAATTTTGGAAAACTTCACTTCTGTAAGAGACTTTGTGAAAATGTATGGAACTTGATCTTTTGTAGGGAAAAAGAGCACTTCAATAACTTGATCATGAATGATATTTTTGATGAAGTGCATGTGTAGCTTGATGTTCTTACTACTCTGATGTTGAAATGGGTCTTTTCCGAGCTTGATGGTACTCTGATTGTCACACCAAAGGTTGGTCGGATGCTACTGCTGGAATCCAAAATATGAAAGGATGTGTCGAAGCCACAAGGCTTCCTAACTTTCATTTACCGCTGATCGATACTCTTCTTCTGCTGAAGAAAGTGAAATAGCATGTTGTTTCTTACAGGCACAAGTGATAGGTCCTGAACCAAGGCTAAGAAAATAACCTGTATTAGAATTTTTATCATCAGGGTCATCGGTCCAATCTAAATCAGTGAAACCAACCAATAAAGGAGTCCCCCCTTAACTGTAATGTATCCCAAACTGAATTGTACCACGAAAATAGCGAAGTATCCTTTTAGCTACTTTCCAATGGATTTCATGGGTTCTTTTCATATACCGAGTAACAAGACCAACAACAAAGGAAAGATCAGGACGGATATGATTCAAGTATAAGAGGCTACTAACTAACTAACGGTACAGGTTGGCATCAACTTCGTGAGAAGTACAGGTGGAAATAAGCTTGACTCCAGACTGGAAGGGATAAGGGGATGGTTTACAATCGTCCATGTGAAAGCGACAAAGAAGGGCACAAACATACTTAGATTGGGAAAGAAAAATTCCTTCATTGGTTTGCAAAACTTGAAGGCCAAGGAAATAGTGAAAAAAACCTAAGTCTGTCATTTCAAATTTTGTTTCTTAAGGTTGGTTTTCACATGGTTTAAAATTTTTGAGTCACTACCAGTAAGGATAAGGTAATCAACATAAATGACAAGGATTATGATATGGATTCCTACTTTATTGGTATAGACATTAGGATCAGAATGGCATCTAGAGAATCCGATGTCAATAAGAAAGTTTTTCATTTTGGCCTACCAAGCTCGGGGAGCTTGCTTAAGACCATGAAGATATTTCTTAAGGCGACAAAACATGGCTAGAGTCATTCTAGACACAACCATGAGGTTGTTCCATGTATATTTCTTCTTTCAGATCTCTTTGCAAGAAGGCAGATTTAACATCCATCTAATAGACCCCCCATTTATGTGAGGCAGTAAGGGCAAGAACAAGGCAAATGGAATTCATTTTGGCTACAGGGGAAAATGTTTCATTATAGTCAATTCCTTCAAATTGGGAAAATACTTTGGAAACTAACTAAGCCTTGTGTCTTTCAACACTTCCATCTGATGCATACTTAGTTCTATAGACCCATTTACATATGACAAGTTTTATTCCTTTTGGAAGAGGTACAATATCGCAAGTATTGTTTTCCATTAAAGAATGATATTGTTCATTGATTGTTGTATCCCAATATAGATGACCTGAATCTTATGCAAATGTCTCTAGATCACGAGTCTCTAAAACTTGATCCAAAATAGAAGAGGCTAGTTGGAACTGTGAACGTGTTCGACACTGATCTGAAGGATCACCGACAAGACCACTAGTTGAACGAACCCATCTAGGAAGCAGTGGAACTGGTGCTGGTTCAGGTTCAAAGGAATCATCTAGAGGAAGGTGAGAAGGTGGAGGTGTATTTTCATCCTCACTGTCATCATCTGAAGAAGAAACCAGAATAGGAATAGAAGAAGTCACAAACTCCGAAGATAGATCACAGGCCGAAGAAGGCACAATTGTCAAATTAAGATCACAGGCCAAGAAATTTTCATCAAATTTAACATCTCTTATAATAATAATTTCATTACAATGTGGTTGAATAAGTGTATAACCTTTGAAATCTTCAGAATAATCAAAAAATATACACTTCTCACTTTTAGGCTGCAATGATTTCCTTTTCTCATCAGGAATGTGAGCCCATGCTACATTGCCAAATACATGGAAGTGACTTACATCTGGTTTAATTTTAGTCCAATCTTCTTATGGTGTTATATTTTTAAGATCCTTTGTGGGAGTGTGATTTACTATGTAGTTTTCACAATTCATTGTTTCCGCCTAATAATTTAGACTTAATCCCTTAGATTGGATCATACAATTAGCCATTTCTTTTAATGTGCGGTTCTTTCTCTTGGAAACACCATTTTGTTGTGGTGTATATGGAAAAATGTGTTGCATTTGGATGCCCTGTGTAGTGCAGTAACTTGTAAAACTATTGTTCACATATTCATCTCCATTATATGTTCTTAACCTTTGAATTTGATGTTTAGATTGTTTTTCTACAAGGGCCTTGTAGGTCAAAAACTTGTCAAAAACTTTGCTCTTAAGTTTTAAGAAGTAAACCCAAGTACATCTGGAAAATTCATCAATGAAAGTTAAGAAATACTTGCACCCAGAAAAACAAGGAGAAGAAAGTGGACCACACAAATCACTATAAACAAGCTACAAAGGGTTTGAGGTGTGCCAAGAGGCACGTTTGTCAAAATTGTCCCAATGATGTTTGTTGAGAACACAACCGGAACAAACACCATATTTGCATGAAATAGGAGGAAGACCAGTCACCATTTGTTGATTACATAGTTGTTGCAATGAGTGATAGTTTAGATGACCAAACCACTCATGCCAAAGTTTTCTCAAGTCATCGCTATGAACAACAAAAACTGATGAAAAAGACGATGACCCAAAGTTTTCAAACTTGTACAACCTGGTAATATCATCAACAATTCCAGTTGCAAGAACATGCTTAGGAGATTTTAGATCCTTGATTACAGCTTGGTGAGGTGAAAACTCTACGGTTTTACCTTCACCTGAATGAGTGATTTGATATATTGATAGAAGGTTACAAGAAATCCTTGGAACACATAATACATCATTGAAATGACCATTATCTACTTGAATTGTTCTAGATCCTACAACACTGAGAGATCTATCATCACCAACAAATATTTTCTTGGTGTTACATTCATTTAGAGTAGAAAATATGTGTTTTTCCTTAGCCATATGATAAGATGCTCCAGAATCAATAAGCCACTCATAAGAAGAAGAAGTAGAAGTTGTATTGAAGGAGAAACCAGAAGAAAAAAGTGCATGTCCATGAGAAGAACAATAAGTAGTAGAATCAATATTGATGTTGTGATTCTTCATCGTTGCTTCTAAAGATTCCATCTTCTTGAAAGATTTGGACTCATCATGACCATCTTTATCACAAAAGTTGCAATGTCTGTCAGTCTTCTTATTTTTATAGTTTTCTCCTTTGTCACCATTAGGAGATGAATTTGTCTAAGTGGGTTTGGGACCCTTATGTTGCTTGTTTTTGTAGTGAGGATGTTGCTTCTTGGGATTCTTTGGTTTATATTTCTGCTGGGAAACTAAGGCTTTGTTGGAGGTACTTGTAGTGTTGATCACTCCAAGTTGTACAAGATTATCTTCCTCTCTAATCAAAGCAGTACAAAAGGACTCAAGAGTGGGGTTTTAATAAAATGTCCCTAGAGCCTCTCTCATGGCATAAAAGGTAGATACAAACACAAAATATGCACCACCTAGCTTAGAGAGAATAAGATACATGCAACACTCTTCCTCCATCTTTATCTCACATTCTTCACATAAAATTCTGAGTGTTTTAAACTTAGATAGATAGTCTGCAATGCAAGAAAAATCACTTGCATTTAAAGTCAGTACTTGATTTTCTAATTGTTGTGCTCGAATAATATTGAGTTTACCAAACACAGTTTCAATCTTTTCCCAAGCTTCATCGAGGTCATCAATTTCTTTAAGGTGGAACCTTAAATCAAGAGAGATGGACATTCCGATTAGTCCACATGCTTCGTCACTCCTATTATCCCATTTGACTTTCTTATCAACATCAATGGGTTCATTTTCCTTTCCCAAGGTAATTTGGTACAAGCCTTTACTTCTTAATAAATCCTCCTTATGAGATTTCCATTGGAAGTAGTTGGTGCTAGTAAGCAAAAGATTACTGGAAGAAGACATATTAAATATGTAGATAATATGGATTTAAAAACTGAAACTGATGATCTGGATGGAAATATCTCAAAAAATTATGCATTTTTAAAAAAGCCAGCACTAAAAATGAACTTCGGATGTGAAAGTTATGCCCTTTTTAAAAAATGCATAAACGGTAACCAAAGGACCACGTGGTGATGTAAGTTTTTGTATGAAGTGACCCAATTTTATAAAAGGAAGTGGGGATCACTTTTACAATGAATTTACTTTATAAAAGAAAAGTTGCATGCAAAATAAATAACTCTAAAATAAAATATTGAACTTTTTAAAAAAAAGTAACAAAAAGAGAGACTTGAACTCAAGACCTCTTACTTAATAAGGAAACTTTTAACCAAATGAACTAGAAAAACATATTGTGTTTTTTAGCAAGAGGATTGGTGTTGTTGTTGTTGTTGACAGCCTTGAAGAGCATGCTAAAAAAACCTCTTTTCACACACACAAAAAAATTCACTTCTCAATGCCAACAAGGGTTAGATCTCGGTTAGCTTACCCGGAAGATGTACCTTTTCCTATCTGTTTATGATTTGTCGATATTGCATAGGGTGTGGGGAAAAGATAATACACATATCTAAAAGAGTAGCAACCTGGAAACAAATAATATAAAACCAAAATAATACTCTGCAAAAAATTAAAAAATGTGTATTCAAGCTTTATGCCTCCAAATCTGACTAAAATGGCCGTGTCTTGGGAAAACCAAAACATTTTCAAGTGAAACAAAAGGTGTTCCTAACTAAAATGAGTGCTCCGAAAAAATGGAATAGTCCTCCCAACCCATAAAATTATGAAAATTATAGAAAATGTAGATGAGGAAACTCGGCATCACGATCTCGATCTACAACATGAGTGGGTCTTCAAACATGCTCTGATACCATTTTCGACAACATAGGTATTCCAACAGAGGATGAACACCTTCAGTAACCACTCACACAACCAGATCAAATATCAACACACCTATGTTTTGACATGGTAAAACCCCTACGGGGAAACATCCACATCCCCAGCCAACGCGACCACTTGGAGTAGTTTATTAATGCAAAAGAAAAAGATTATAGAGAGATTTTACAAGAGAGTTTCACACAATCAATCATCAAAAAATGACCCTCCATGCTCTTTAAATAGAGATCATGGACCAATCGGTTGTTAAGCCATAGATCAATGGTTGCTAATATCAAGGAAAATATGAATCGTCGGATCAATCTATGTGAAGAATATATCGTGACCGTTGGATTTCCTAACTACAAATGCATACTGATGCATACTAAAGAAACACACTTTTACCTAACGACACATTAGACCAATTAGATATTAACTAACTCCTAAGTGTCTAAATATCCTAACACATGCAAGTATTTCCATCAGATCTATGGATGCTCATTGATAGTGAAGAAAGGGACTTTGTCAATGCTATGGATGATCGCTATGTTGACGATTAAAATCTCAACGAGGATTTTCGCCCGTAAAGTATTGCTAAAGCCTATTATTTAAACTATGCTAATAATATATGATACTAGTAGGTGGGACCTCTAGTAGACTGGAGGCTCGGAGATAGTCATATCACACATTTTATGTTGTTGTTTCATTGCTATTACAGGGTCTTATGTGGTTGACGATGCAGTCTTGGTTTCATTTTGACATAGTGATAGGTGGATGATGCATTTTATGGGACATTCTGTTACTCAAAGCTTTATTTTTATGTTATGATTGGCATATATTTACAGTTTCTATGCTTAGTCATGTCACCATGATTTATTACGTGGCTACACTTGCACAAGAAATATGTTAGTAATGACATAAAAAAATCAAAGGGAAGAAAAGTATGGAAAAAATCCTAAAAGAAAGGGCCTATGTTATGCTATGTTAGAAGTTATGTGCAATTAAAAATGTAAACATGTTAGTGTTATTCCTAACTATTAAATGGTTATGTGATTTTCATTTGAGTTATTGTGGGAGCACATGATATGGAAATGCATATGGTATGACATAAGGATTTGTCAAGGGTTAACGTAAATATTTTGGGTGGCGCATTGGGCAAGGAATAATCGTCGCAGTTTTCAATGGATTGGAAATTGATTACATGGTTAATGATATGGTGAGTGTTGGTTTTCTTGTACTTCAAAATTTAATAGAAGAGGAGATGGAAGTGACGTGCAGTAAATGCACGTCACTCCATACTCCCCCCATCAGGTTTTCACGCTAGTATGGTTCTTGTTTCATTTTGATCTGCTCGTGGTTAAGCTCCAAAATCCAAGCTTGGGAAGGAAACGTTTGGCCATCTCGCCCCTTTTAAGCTATCAGTTACAACTATGGTTATTTTTCACCCCATCCATGAATTACCCTCTATTTATGAATGAAGAATGGATCAATAATGCTTGGGTTTGTGTTTTCCTGAGAATTGCAACTGTGTAAATGCATGTTTTTTCTATCTGGAATGATTGTGTCGTTGTTCGATTTGCAAGTAAAATAATAGGTTTGGTTGAGTTGTGCATTCGTTGTTTGTTCTGTTGGTAAAAATCGTGATGGGTCTCTATGGATTTTGAATGAATATGGGTATTATCACTCTTTGTTTTTAGTGGAGGGTTTCTCTCTATGTATTCTTGTTGGTTGCTTCCTCACAGTTATGAGGGTAACCATATTCATTCGTATTCGGACTACCATTTGGTTGCAGTGTATTTTTCTAGATTCATGGTCATGGGCTTATTCACATGGTATTGGCATCAAAGTATCTCAAAATTTGGTCTTAGGATGGCCATTATGCCAATATATATGCTATATGGTTGTTGGGTGATATAAGTTATGCCCCGGGTTATGTATCCTCAGTGGCATTGTTGACAAATGATTCAACTCTTAAGAAATACTCAGAGGTTATACCTCTGTGTGTTCTGGGTAACTTTCACTATCCAGTGGACATTCACTTCTCCTCTACAAATGCAAGATGCACTATTTTCATCATTTTTCTACCCTACCTGTCATTGTTTCCAATGTGGATAACTATTTCTCCATTGCCTAGACCAGGAGTTATAAGGAACCTTGTGGTTTCTACTATTCTTTCATTGAAGGGTCTTTGCCTATGGTTGTATGTTTTGAGGACCTACAGTTCTCTATGCTATTAAAGACCAAGCAAACTCTTGATTACCTATTTATGTTGTTGTGACAGAGCCCGATTTTAAAAACCCCCAATTGTTCTTACTCTTGTTGGGCATCCTTTTGGTTGTCAAATATTGGTTGTAAAGTGGAGTGGTTATGACAGTTGCATCGAGCACCTATATCATCTTTATTTGATTAAATTGGTTGAAAAGTTGTGATTGAGAATGAGTGATAATATACAGTCAAGGGTTGTCTCTTCTCGTTATACCTTCGATCACTGTGTTATTACAACATGATGTTAATTGCAAGTTGGAGACTATTGTGTGTTTCACTAGTCCGATTGGGATCATAGCAAATTATGGAATTCATAACTGTGTTTATTTCGTTATGTTTATTGTGTATCTATGATGGAAGCATCGTGCATGTTGTAAATAATTACATCAACAATAATGAAGCTCAGGGTTTATATTGACTATGGTTTCATTGCAAAATTTTATTGGTTAATATGATGAGGAGTGTATGAAATCGAGCATGTTTTAGAGGTCTGTTCAATTTGGAAAGGGACCTATGCATATGTTTTAATTGGCCGATTGTGAATTGATGGACAATACATAATATTTTTATAGTGATGTATTATGGATAGAGGTGGAGCAATGTTGTTGTGTGTTTTCTTTCGATTCTTTAAATGAAAGGAAATAAATTAGAGATCAAGCATTCTCTTAACAGGATTGTTGAAATTCATTTTGATTATGAGTATGATTGCAGACTATGTTAATTGAGAAGTTTTGAAGAATTTGAATGTGGAACAGTGAACAGTTTTTTATACAC
>ML780419.1:183072-196773 GCA_009831015.1 Picea engelmannii | reverse complement strand
AATAATAAGAAAACCCTAAAATAACTGAATAATCTACTTAAATACCTAAAAATAAACCCTACTAATTACCTAGACTCTAGTTAATTAAAACAAAAATTAATAAACATTGATTGAATAATAATTTAAAATAATCTCAAAGCAAATTAAAACAGAACCCTAATAAAACTTAATCACACTAAAAAAGAAATTTACCAAACAACCTAGCCAACACCTGGATTTCACCTCAACTCTAGTATTTAAAACCAAATCTTCTCATCATCTGAACCCAGGCTCATTGTCCTGAAGATGGATCCTGATTTGGATCCAAAACATCGACAGTCTATTGAAAAAACTGTGGCCATTCCGATTAATCATGAAAACCCCAACCACAGAAATATTTTTATTCAAATTAAATTATAATTAAATGAAAAATCGATATTATAAAAATTGAAGGATGGAACAAGGATGCATTACAGTTGATTTGTTTTGTTGTTACGATACAGTTTATTGTTTGATGATTTGTTAAGCAGTAATCATGATCTACCCCCCTTCATTTTACCACTTTTCGCTCAATACAATCCCTCATATATCCTAGAACCCTTATTCACTCCCTTCTCATTGACAAGTATTAAACGATTTTTATGGATTGGATTTCATGAGTCTGATGTGTTGTTGAGCGAAACTTTGTTTCATATTTAAAGATATGTCATGTATGGTTTGTTGAAGAAACTAGTTGCTAATAATTAATGCATAAAGGAATGATCTTTTTCAGGAGAGGTAGCCATGGCTGGGGTAACATAGGAAGAGGGAATTAGAATAGGGGCCCTAGAAGGCCAAGTCTTTCTATACATTTCGATGTAGAATCACAAGAGTTGAGCTAGCTATTCCAAGATGGATTTTTTAACTGGATTGGACAAGGAGTGGTCCAACCTAGGCCAAAAATGCCTCTCTTCCAAGCCCCACATGTCCCTGGTATCCCAGTTCCCCCTCATGTCTCATTACAACTTGAAGTCCCTGAAAATGATGGATGACAAGATATTGTCCACCCGAAAGTCTCCCAACGTCGTGGTTGTCCCAATTTGTCTCTACCTGCTCCTCCTCCACTTGTTAACCAAATTGTCCAATATTCCCATGCACACTCACCAGTACAGTCTTCCCACACAAGCAAGAGGTTAAAAAGCGAAGCCCACCATGCACCTGATAAAGGAAAATCCACTACTGCCCCCTCCTCTCCATCAAATGACTCTGCCAAATCCGTTTCATCCCGCATGCATTTGAGAGATGATTTCTATGATGTTATCAATGAGATTATGCCTAAAGGATCCGCAGAGCCTAAGGAAAATTCAGAGAAATCAAAGGGAGACAACAACAACAAGGGGAAAATTGCCTCCCAGAGTGGCAAATATAGTTTTTAAGTGTTTTTATTTATTGGTTGTTGAGAACAGTTGAATTCTGAAATTTTTGGACAACACACTATTTTTTGGATATGTGGATATTATATTTTTGGATGTGGTTTCAAATATCATTGATATAATATTCAAATTATGTGAGTGATGATGGGATCCACAAGGAGGGATATGTTTGATTAATTAACTAGTTGTGTTTATGCTTGTTAAAGGAACTAATGGGAGTCACAAGGTGTCCCACCTACTAGTTATTATTTATTAAAGACCCTTATAATTATTTTATAAATTTTCCCCCTTAACTAAAAGGTTGGTTGAGTTTTAGTTATAACTTAAAACTAAAGAGGTAGTTTAACTACTTCAACTAATTTTGATTGCTTAAAGGCAAAAAGAGAAGGAGGAACACGAGGAGAATAGAAATAGAAAACATACTAAGGTCTACTCTTGAGTTTTATTGAGATAGTTCAGTTTTCATTCATTCTTTAATTCATTGAAAGCCTAGTTCTCTTTTATGATAGCAGGGTCCTATTGTAGACAACAGGACTCAAGGCTGAATTACATCATTCAGACAATTTGTTTTTAGAGGTGTTGATCTATCTTTGATAGTCTGTGTAGACTTCTCTGTTTGCGAATTAAATTTCATGACTGATAAAGGCTATTATGCAAAGTTGAGTGGGCATCAATCTATGGCAAGATGATCCACCTTTTAATGTTCAGTTTTTTACTTCTGTCAGGAGTCCTTTTGTATGGTTTTCATCGGGGACATCTAAGTATGACTTTGGTCCAAACTTCCTCAGGGAATTTTTTAAAGAGAACAATTCTTTTGATAAATTGGAATGGAATAAGTGATTTATTTGTCTCATCTATGTTGATTATTGACTTGGTATTTTTACTTTTGTCTATACAATTTTTTCTGCATCTGTTATATTTAGAAAATTACATAAATATTGAATTTTTCAGCAATCTTTAATTTATAAGAAAACTATCCTAAGCCCTTGGAACCAATACTTGAAGATTAGGAAATAATTTTTGATGGCTATAAACATGGGGTGATATTCTTGTCTATCTTTCTTTAGCCAAGTAAGATATGAAAATGCTTGAGTAAGATCATTTCATATCTTTTCCTCAACATTTATTTGGCGACCATATCTTTTCCTCAATATCTCTCTGGTTGATTTTTATGCTTGATTATCATTTATTAATGACTGCACCTGTTGTGAGGCAACCTAATATTGAGTCTAGTCTTCAAGATCAGACCAACATTTCTTTAAACTTGTTTAACACCATTTTATACACTGTTAATACTTGGGATGATCTTAATCATTCATGGGCAGCAATTGATCAAGACATAAGTGCCCAAGAACATTGGAAATATAGACGTAGATAGCCTAGGAATCAACCATAACTTTATTTTTCCTTCATCTTTGATCTTCCTTTCATGTCCTTAGACCCTCGTGTTTCTAGGAGAAGAAAAGGCTTATCACTAGAAATCAATCCTATTGCTGAAATAGGAAGAAGGAATATTGTGTTATCAACCCAACAAAGTGCTCTAAGGAGAACTTTGTTTGATTCATCCAGTTCGTCTTTCTCTCCCTTACCTATTATCCATAAGATGGCATGTAGTGGTGGCTCTGGTGGCACTGGAAGTGCTTCTTCATCTCAATATTCAGCTTCGTCAGTGATTGGTAGCTTATATAGTCACCAAGTCCCTATCCAATCTACTACAAACCCCGCCAAAGTCATTAAAAATTATGGGCTTTTTCAGTTTGAAGAAGATGCTACAACCACACCATGGGATTTTTCCTCTCCCCTTAACCTGGCACCTGCTACTCGTCCACTTCCTAAATTCAAAGAGCATCTTCTTAGGTTTTCAGGGAATAACACTCTCACTACAAATGAACACTTAGTGGCATTTTCTAATGCCTACCCCAACATAGGATCCAATGACAATGATACTTGCATGCGCTTATTTGTCAATTCCCTTGAAGGGAAGGGAAGGTTGATTTCTTCGATGTCCCTCCTAATATTTTATCTAGTTGGGAGGAGTTAGTCTGTTGGTTCAAATCCACCTATGGGCAGTCCAAAATCCCAGCCGAGCAGTTACGAGAATACAATAACACTGCTTATAAGGATGGTGAGACCATCAAGTCCTTCAACTTGTGTTTCACCAAGTTATACAATCAAATCCCTGAACTCATTCAACCTCAGAACCAAGCCACTTTTATGCATTATTATAATGCATTACCTTCCCCCTATTATCATAGGATTGAGGAAAAATCCATTATTAACCTTGGTTCCGCCCTGCATACTTGTTTAGAGTATGAAGAACAACTTGAAAGAACAGGTCTTTCTCAGGGAGAATTAGTTAAACAGACAGATATGTCCGTCCTCTTACAACTTGTGTAAGACATGAATAATCGTATGATAGCGTATGAGTGAAAGGGAAATGTCTCCCCTCTTACCCCTAGAGCTTCATCCTCTTCCGCACCCCCCTTTAGAAATCCAAATGAAAATAATTTTCATCCTAAAGATATCATGCCTCGTAGTTGGTGTAACTTATGTGAGGAAGACCATGAGGAAACTACATGTGAGGTAAACAAGAGTGCGAGAGATAAAATATTTGGTAAAAGACCTGAAACTACCATCATTGTCCTAGACTTTGCAGAGCCAAAAGATGTCATGATCATCAATACTAGGAACAAACCCTATGCTCCCAAAATAAAATATGATCATCCCCGCAATTCTTCTAGCCAGAGCTCATCCTCACCAACTACTACTGTTCATGTTCCTAAGGCTCCTGGTAGTCAAGTAACTACCTCCCCTCTCCCCTCTTCCAAATACAATATTCTAAATTAGTTGGCCAACATCATAGTCCTTAGAGAGGGAAGGATTTCACCTTACATAGAAAGTGTTCCATAGCCTAATGTGAATTATATCAAAGAGGACCTAGGGTGGATTCCATCTTTGCCGAGGAGGATAACACTCCCTTGGAACAAATCAACTTAGATGATGATATGTGGCATATGCACTTTGATGGTTGATGCTCTAACAAAGGAAATTGAGCTGACATTATATTGTACACTCCTATGGGGAAAATTCATAATTTTTCTTATAGGTTGAATTTTTCTTGCACAAACATTGTCACTGAATTCGAAGATTTATTATTAGGAATTGAAAATGCTTATAATTTGGGTTGTGGTCACCTTACTATTTTTGGGGATTTCGAGCTTGTTGTGAATCTTGTACGTAAGATATACTCCCCTAGAAACAAGTTCATGAAATGCTACACCCAAAAATTTTGGCACTTATCTCGAACCTACTATATTTCAACATTACTCATGTTAAGAGGGAATTGAACTCAATGGTCGATCGGTTAGCTGTTTTTGCAGCCTCTCCTAATCGACAAATATTTCCCCACAGACATGATTGTAATTTTTGATCTCTATATCGTCCACATATCCCTGACAATATAGAATCATGGCAAGTCTTCCCTAGTGATGAGAGCATTTGTGCTTTCATTCAAAATGAACCTTATAAGCCTAAGGAAATTATATCCATAGAAGATAACAAGATTCCTAAGGGCTTGACTCCTCTAGACAGTTCATTTCCATCGAGTGATGTAGGCAATAAAGAGAAACATAAAGAAGAGGAGTCGAAAAGGAAGGTGGGTGAAACCATTTCTTTGAACATCAGAACACCCAAATCTCCAAATAATGTTAAAATAGGTGCTCAATGTTCTGGTGAAGAAAAAAAGAAGTTTTCCAGACTACTTGGTGAATTTCAAGATGTTTTTGCTTGGTCTTATGAGGATCTTCGTGGTTTTGATCCCTCTCTTATACAACATTCCATTCCTATCAAGGAGCGCATAAAGCCATTTAGGCAAAAACAAAGACCTATCAGCCCTGCACTAGAAGCAACTATTCGAAAGGAGTTGGAAAAACTCTTGAAGGATGGGATCATTTTTCCGGTCAAGTATTCGGAATGGGTTTCCAATTTGGTTCCCGTTCGAAAAAAAATGGTCAGGTCAAATTATGTGTAGATTTTTGGGCATTAAATCAGGCTAGTATAAAATATCACTTTCCTCTCCCTAATATGGAAATGATTTTGCAGCAAGTTGCAGGGTCACAAATGATGTCCTTACTTGATGGTTTTTCTAGTTACAACCAAATCAAGGTAAAAAGGGGCAAATAAATATAAAACCACCTTTATTACTCATTGGGGAACTTTTTCTTATGAACGTATGCCTTTTGGATTATCTATTCCAAGTGCCACCTTTCAAAGATCTATGCAAATAGATTTTGACGATTTGATCAACAAGATCATTCAAATCTATCTTGATGACTTAACTGTGTATTCTAAAAACCGATCGGATTATTTTGGTCATCTTAAAAAATTTCTCATGTGATGCCAGAAATTTGGCATTTCTCTAAACCCTTCTAAATATATTTTCGGCATTACCAAGGGCGGACTCATTGGACAAATTGTCTCTGATTTAGGAATAAGCATTGATCATGAAAGGATTGTTGCTATCCTTAATCTGCATGCTCCCACTTCCAAGAAGGAGGTTCAAGATTTTATGGGTGTTATTAAATTCATCTGTAGGTTTGTTCCTGATTTTTCTGTAATGGTCAAACAAATTCATAATCTTCTTAAGAAAGATCATTCTTTTTCTTGGATAGATGATGTCGAAAATGATTTTGCGGGGATCAAGAAAATAATCAGTTCTGCAGCTATTTTGGTGAAGCCGGATTTTGAGAAAGAATTCACGATATATACTAATGCCACAGAGGAAGCAATTCATGCTATCCTCATGCAATGTGATGACCAAATAAATGAAAAACCAGTGGATTACATGAGTCAAAGCTTGTCTGATGATGAATTTAAATATTATTTTATTGAAAAACATTATTTCGCTCTTGTTAAAGCTGTTGAAAAATTCTGCCACTTCATCTTAGGTAAGCATACATTGGTAAAAGTTTCGTTACATGCTGTCAAGTTTTTTCTCTCATTGGCTTGCCAAGATATAGGAGCATGATTTAACTATCGTTACTTCTACCACCATCAAGGGAAGTGACTTAGCCCTTCACTTCGCTCAGCATGCTGAAAGTAGTGAAGAAAGTGATGAACATAATAGTTCCCTATCAACACTATTCTACATTGATAATAATATCCTTCCCGTGTCTGAACATCCTTGGTACAAGAATTTGGTTTACTATTTACAAAACCAAAGATATCCAGATAACTTAGACACTCATCAAAGAAGAAGGCTTTTTCTTGAATCTTCTAGATACGTCATTATAGGAGACTTCTTGTTTTGAATATCTGTTGATGGTATGTTGCTCCACTATGTAAACAATGAGGAAGCAAAAAACCTGTTGCAAGAAACTCATGGTTCTTCAAATTTTGTTATTCACATAGGAGGTCATTTTTCTTCTAAAACCACTTCTTTTAAGATTATTAGAAAAGGATACTATTGGCCTTCAATCTTTCGTGACTCTTATGTTTTTTCAAGATCTTGTGACAAGTGCCATAAATTTGCTGGGAAATAACGCCTTTCAGTCATGCCTTTACAAACTATCCTCCCGAACTTTCCTTTTTCAAAGTGGGGATTGGATTTTATTGGTCCTATTAATCCTCCATCTTCAGCAGGACAAGTCTTTATTTTGACAACACAGACTATTTTACAAAATGGGATGAATTTGTCCCACTTAAACATTCGATAGATGATAAGGTGATTTATTTCCTTGAAAATAACATCTTGTCTAGATTTGGTCTTCCTTTGGAAATTATTACAGACAATGATCCTGCTTTTATTTCTGCTAAGCTAACCTAATTTTTAGCTAAGTTGGGGGTTAAAAATTTCACCTCGTCATCTTATTATCCTCAAGGAAATGGTCAGGCTGAGTCTACCAATAAGAATCTAGTGAGAATCGTCAAAATGATCATCGAAGATAAGCCTCATCAATGGCACACTCTCCTCACTTATTCCCTTTGGGAAGATTGAAATACCACCAAGGTGAGCACTGGTTGCACTCCTTTCCATCTTGTTTATGTTCAAGAAGCCATTATGCCTACTGAGATGGAACTTTACTCAAGGTTAATGCTACAACTCAAAGAATTAAATTCTTATGATGTTTCACAAAGAATGAATGCACTCTTGGCTTTAGAGGAGCAAAGGACATTTGACTTGGGTAATATAAAAAGGAGACATCACATTGTTAATAAGTATTTCAACAAGAGTGTCAATACTATCAAATTTAAAGTCAATAAGTATTGTTGTGGGATTCAGCTCATGCTGATAGGGGAAGACACTCAAATTTCAAAAATTATGGTTGGGTCCTTTCAAGATCGCTTTTGTCTTGGGTACAAACTCTTGCATTCTAAAATATTTACAAGAGCGATTGTTTTCTTACAACACTAACGGTTCTCACTTAAAACACTATGTGGAACCAACTTGAAGAGTTTTAACGTTGTTTGGATTGTTATGTATATTAGTAGTTCAGTTCAGTTCTTCAGTTTAGTAGTTTTCATTACGAATTTTCCAATTCTACTTTTACAGTAGTTTTATATTCTGCTTTTATTTTAGTAGTTTTTGTCTCTGCTATTTGCATTTCTGTCATTCCATTTCTGTTGTTTTTAACCTTGCAGTTTTCATTTCTGTTATGACATTTCTTGCTTTTGTTCTTTTGATTTAAATTTTTAGTCAAGAATAAATGTTGGATCAGTTCTGCCATAGTGACACTCTTGCAAGGTATTGTTAGTTAATAACAATCAAGCTTACATGGCTGTTATGATGTTCCCCTTGAAAGCATCATCAAATTTGTTATCTGTTTTCATTGCTGCCTTATGAGATATTTGGTTACTTCTCGCTTCTGCTTTCCATTTCTTCATCCATTTTGAGGTTCAAAAGAGCAAGTCCAAAAAACGTTTCTCCTTGAAGTCAAGATAACATTTTGGTTGAATGATTATTCATATAGTGATAAACCCCCTCATACTTAACACTTTCCATGAGTTATTCCCAAATTCCCGGTCATTTTTCCATTAAATCCTCTCACTTCCCCTTGTTGCATAATCATCCTAGTTATATCTTCTTGATTTGTTGTTCTTGGTCTACGAAACCATACATTATGCATTCTTTATCTGTTGAAAATAGATTTCAATGTGTAGTCACCAGTTTGTTGACAATTAAAATCGCAACGAGGATTTTCACCCACAAAGTATTGCTAAAGCCTATTATTTAAACTATGATAATAATATATGATACTAGTAGGTGGGACCCCCTGGTAGATTGGAGGCTCAGAGATAGTCATATCACACATTTTGTGTTGTTGTTTCGATGTTGTTACAGGGTCTTATATGGGTGACGATGCAATATTGGTTTCATTTTGACATAGTGATAGGTGGATGATGCATTTTATGGGACGTTATGTTACTCAAATCTTTATATTTATGTTATGATTGGCATATATTTACAGTTTCTATGCTTAGTCATGTCACCATGATTTGTTACTTGGCTACACATGGACACAAAATATGTTAGTAATGACATAAACAAAAGCAAAGGGAAGAAACTAATGGAAAAAATCCTAAAAGAAAGGGCCTATGTTATGCTATGTTAAAAGTTATGTGCAATTAAAAATGTAAACATGTTAGTGTTAGTCCTAACTATTAAATGGTTATGCGATTTTCATTTGAGTTATTGTCGGTGCATATGATATGGAAATTCATATGGTATGACATAAGGATTTGGCAAGGGTTAACGTAAATATTTTGGGTGGTGCATTGGGCAAGAAATAATCGTCGTAGTTTTCAATGGATTGGAAATTGATTACATGGTTAATGATATGGTGAGTGTTGGTTGTATTGTACTTTGGAATTGAATATAATAGGATATGGAAGAAATGTGCAGTAAATGCACGTCACTCCATACTCCCCCCATCAGCCCGTCACCCTAGTATGGTTCTTGTTGCATTTTGATCTGCTGGTGGTTAAGCTTCAAAATTCAAGTTTTAGAAGGAAACGCTCAGCCAACTCACCCCTTTTAAGATATCATTTATAGGTATGGTTCTTTTTCACCCCATCCATGAATTACGCTCTGTGTATGAATGAACAATGGCTTTGGTTTTTTTTTGTTTTTTTTTCTGAGAATTGCAACTGTGTAAATGCGTGGTTTTTCTATCTGGAATGACTATGTGGTTGTTCGATTTGCAAGTAAAAGAATTGGTTTTATTGATTTGTTCATTCGTTGCTTGTTCTATTGGTAACAATCGTGATGGGTCTTTGTGGATTTTGAATGAATATGGGTATTATCGCTCTGTGTTTTTGGTGGAGGGTTTCGCTCTGTGTATTCTTGTTGGTTGCTTCCTCACAATTATGAAGGTAACCCTATCCAGTTGTATTCGAACTTCCATTTGGTTGCTATGTATTTTTCTAGAGTCATGGTCGTGGGCTTATTCACATGGTATTGACATCAAAGTATATCAAAATTTGGTCTTAGGGTGGCCATTATGCCAATATATATTCTATATGGTTGTTGTGTGATATAAGTTATGCCCCGGGTTATGTATCCTCACTAGAATTGTTGACAGATGATTCGTTTCTTAATAAATACACAAAGGTTATACCTTTGTGTGTTCTGGGTAACTTTCACTGTCCAATGGACATTCACTTCTCCTATACAAATGTAATATGCAGTATGTGCATCATTTTTCTACCCTACCTGTCGTTTTTTCCTTTGTGGCTAACTGTTGTGCCATTGCCCAGACCGAGAGTTATAAGGAACCCTGTGGTTTCTACTATGCTTGTATCGAAGGGTCTTTGCCTATGTTTGTATGTTTTGAGGACCTCATGTTCTCTATGCTATTAAAGACAGAGAGAACTCTTGATTACCTCTTTATGTTGTTGTGACAGAGCCCGATTTTAAAAACCCCCAACTATTATTACACATGTCGATCATCCTTTTGGTTGTCAAAGATTGGTTGTAAAGTGGAGTGGTTATGATGGTTGCATCGAGTAGCTATCTTGTCTTTATTTGATTAAATTGATTAAAAATTTGTGATTGAGAATGAGTGATAATATAAAGTCAAGGGTTGTCTCTTCTTGTTATACCTTCGATCACTATGTTCTTACAACATGGTGTTAATTGCAAGTTGGAGACTACTGTGTGTTTAACTAGTCCGATCGGGATCATAGAAATTATGTAATTCATAACTGTGTTTATTTCGTTATGTTTACTGTGTATCTATGATGGAAGCATCGTGCATGTTTTAAATAATTGCATCAACAATGATGAAGCTCGGGGTTTATATTGATTGTGGTTTCATTGAAAAAATTTATTGGTTGATATGATGAGGAGTGTATGAAGTCGAGCATGTTTTAGAAGTCTGTTAAATTTGGAAAGGGACCCGTGACTATGTTTTAATTGGCCGATTATGAATTGATGGATAGTATATGATATTTTTATAGTGATGTATTATGGATAGAGGTGGAGAAATGTTGTCGTGTGTTTTCTTTTGATTCTTTAAATGAAAGGAAAGAAATTAGAGATCAAGCATTCTCTTAACAGGACTGTTGAAAGTCATTTTGATTATGAGTATGATTGCAGACTATGTTAATTGAGAAGTTTTGAATAATTTGAATGTGGAACAATGAACATTTTTTTGATACACAGTAATTATTGAATTGGTGTTGGTATTTTTTGCATTTAGTACATAGTTATGTTTATTGATTACTTGATTTTTTTTATGAAAAATATTCGTTATTTCCCTTCCATTCTCTCACTTTTTTTGCACATTACAAGTCCCCTCACCTTCCCAGATTCACTATTCACCCCTTATTCTTAAAATTAAATTATAGTTAAATGAAAAGTTTGTATTATAGAAGTTGAGGGATGGCACATGGATGAGTTACAATTGATTTGTTTTGTTGTTATGATACAATTGATTGTTTGATGATTTGTTGAGCAATAATCATGATCTACCCCCCTTCATTTTACCACTTTTCACTCAATACAATCCCTCGTACATCCCAGAACCCTTATTCACCCCCTGCTCATTGACAAGTATTAAACAATTTTTATGGATTGGATTGCATGAGTCTGATGTGTTGTTGAGCCCAACTTTGTTTCATATTTAAAGAGATGACATGTATGGTTTGCTGAAGAAACTAGTTTCTAATAAGTAATGCATACAGGAATGAGATTTTTCAGTAGAGGTAGCCATGGTCGAAGTAACAGAGGAAGAGGAAATTGGAACAGGGGCCCTAGAAGGCCAAGGTTTTCTATACATTTCGATGCAGACTCACAAGGGTTGAGCTAGCTATTCCAAGATGGATTTTTTAAATGGATTGGATAAGGATTGGTCCAACCTAGGCCAAAAAGGCCTCCCTTCCAAGCCCCACATGTCCCTAGTATCCCAGTTCCCCCTCATGTCTCATTACAATGTAAATTCCCCGAAAACGATGGATGGCAAGAGATTGTCCAACCGATAGTCTCCCAACATCGTGGCTGGCCCAATTTGTCTCTACCTACTCCTCCTCCACCTATTAACCAAATTTTCCAAGATGTCATGCACACTCAGTAGTATAGTCTTCCCATGAAAGCAAGAGGTTAAAAACTGAATCCCACCATGCACCTGATAAAGGAAAAGCCATTACTGCTCCCTCCTCTCCATCAAATGACTCTGCCAAATCCATTTCATCCTGCATGCATTTGAGAAATGATTGTTCTCATGTTATCAGTGAGATTAGGCCTAAAGGCTCTACACAAGATAAGAAAAATTTAGAGAAATCAAAGGGAGACAACAACAACAAGGGGAAAATTTCCTCCCAGAGCGGGAAATATGGTTTTTAAGTGCTTTTATTTATTGGTTATTGAGAACAGTTGACTTCTGAAATTTTTGGACAACACACTATTTTTTGGATATGTGGATATTATATTTTTGGATATGGTTTCAAATATCATTGATACAAATTGTCAAATTATGAGAATGATGATGGGAGCCACAAGGAGGGATATATTTGATTGATTAACTAGTTGTGTTTATGCTTGTTAAAGGAACTAATGGGAGTCACAAGGGGTCCCATATACTAATTATTATTTACTAAAGACCCTTATTATTATTTTATTAAATTTCCCCCTTAACTAAAAATTTGGTTGAGTTTTAGTTAACTTAACTAAAGAGGTAGTTTAACTACTTCGACTAATTTTGATTGATTAAAGGAAAAAAGAGAAGGAGGGACAAGAGGAGAATAGAAGGAGAAATCGTATTAAGGTATGCTCTTGAGTTTTATTGAGATAATTTGATTTTCATTCATTCTTTAATTCATTGAAAGCCTAATTCTCTTTTATGATAGCAGGGTCCTGTTATCGCGCAGTTTGTATTTTAGGTCACAGGTTGTAGGATAGTGGACAAACTGGCGTAACAGGAACCTTCCCCACCCACTGTCACCTCGATGGGGAGGTTCTTTCTGTTTAGGGAGGTTATCCCAGGGGAGACGTCCCCGGTAACCTAGGGTTTGAAGAGGCAAATAATAAGAGGTCAAGAGTTAAGGTTGTCCCTCCTCGCAGGTTACCACCAGTATCATATATTCCGGCTAAACAACCAATAAAAAAGTGAAGTCCCTGTTGAGAACACCTGCTCGGAACAAGACAATAACAACACTATATGTATATTTGCAGGTTATAATTCAAAGGGTTAGTACTTATTGACTATCTGATTTCATTTAACAAGCAATATAATAGACAGAATGAGGTCAACGTTCATCTAAATAGCCTATGCAAGATCAATAATTCATCAATGTCTACAAAAATGACCAAGCCAACAGTATTTTCAATCAACATTAGCTTAATAAATGCTTGACGTCATCATTAATTGTTTATTTGCTAGTTAGAAATATTATTGCATCAAGTATGACGTCAGCTTAGGTTAGTAGTGTTAGGGTTCGTTAGGGTTTCAAAATTTGAAGTTTGAAAGATGATTTTACACAGCAAAATCTCAACGTTGTAAGTCTAACTAGAGCCTTAGGGTAAAATGGAGTCAAAAGTAAGGGCAAAAGATCTCGGGAGGACTTACACTTAGAGACTAGAGGGTAGGGTTCCAAGGTGCTGCAATGGCAGGGCCCTAGAATCAAAACCCTAAGGGAAGGAGGCTCACTCTGGTGTTTCTTAAGCAAGGCCTCGTTCTCCCTCCTCTTTCTCTAAATAAACTTGGCAAAATGGCTAGCTTCAAAGTACAAATTTAAGGGAGAAAGTGTTGCAGGGGCAAGGCTTTCAAACCCTAGAAGGTTAAAACCCTAGGTGTAGATTCAACTAGGCCTAGGA
>ML780419.1:141155-165170 GCA_009831015.1 Picea engelmannii | reverse complement strand
TGTTCTTAACAAATCCCACCTCAGACCACAAAGTGACAAGACACCTTATGAACTGTGGTATGGGAGACCTGCTTCAATCAAACACTTCAAAGTCTTTGGGAGTAAATGTTACATAAAGAATAATGATGAGAACCTTGGAAAATTTGATGACAGGGATAATGAAGGTATCTTCTTAGGATATGCTACAAATAGTAAAGGATACAGATGCTATAATAAGAGGCTACATAAAATGGTTGACCGTATTGACGTAAAAGTTGATGAAGGAATCCCAACAAGAGAGGTGTACAATAATGAGTTTTCTACAGAGGACACAACTAAAGATGAAGATGAACAGGTCCAAGAATAAAAAAATGAAGATTATGAATTAGATGAAGACACAGATACTCAGACAGACTCAAATCAGTAGGCAACTTCAAATTCCTCCTCCAGAATCACTCAAAAGAATCATCCTGCAAGTCAGATAATTGGTGAAAAAGACAAAGGTGTACAAACCAAGAGAAAGATAATAAAAAATACTGAGCAATAACATATAGCTTTCATATCCATGCTGGAACCCAAGAATTTTAATGAAGCTAGCAAAGATGGTCATTGGGTTAAAGCAATGAATGATGAACTTGATCAGATTGAGAAAAACAATACGTGGGAGATGGTTCATAGACTTGAAGGTAAAGATATTATTGGTTCCAAATGGATCTTTAAGAATAAGTTGAATGAGCAAGGACAAGTTGTCAGGAACAAAAAAAGATTGGTCTGTAAAGGCTATGCTCAAATAGAAGGACTGGATTTTGATGAAACTTTTGTGCCCGTAGCAAGATTAGAAGCTATCAGAATATTTATTGCCTATGCTTGTCATAAAAGGTTTAAAGTCTATCAAATGGATGTCAAGTTAGCCTTTATAAATGGAGATTTAAATGAAGAAGTCTATATGGAAAAACCAGAGGGTTTTGAACTGTCTGATAACCCTGACTTAGTATGCAAGTTGAAGAAATATTTATATGGGTTAAAAAAATCCCCTCGTGCCCGATATCGTAGACTGGATACGTATCTCAAAGACAAAGGGTTCAAGAGAGGAACAGTAGACAACAATCTATATATCAAAATAGAGGGTAATGATTTGCTCATTGTGTTGGTCTATGTAGATGACATCATATTTGGATGTAATAAGGATCCATTGGTACAACGGTTTGCTTCTGCCATGGAGTTTGAGTTTGAAATGTATATGATAGGTGAACTGTCATTTTTTCTTGGTTTGCAAATTACTCAGAGGTCTGAAGGGATGTTCATTTCTCAAGAAAAATATCTAAGAGAAATGTTGAAAAGGTTTCAAATGGAAGATTTTTAACCTGTGGGTACACCTATGGTTATTGGATTCAAATTAATCAAGGATGATGACTCACCTGATGTTGATCAAAGTTCATATAGGTCAATGATAGGCAACCTGTTGTACATCATAGCGTCTCGCCCAGACATAATGCATGTTTTTGGAATGGTAGGAAGATATCATTCTGCACCTAAACATAGTCATTTTCAATCTATCAAAAGGATATTCAGGTATTTGAAAGAAACAATGACTTATGGTTTGTGGTATCCCAGAAATTGGAATTTTCAGTTAACTTCTTATTCAGATGTAGATTGGGCAAACTTTGTTGATGAGAGAAAAAGCACCAGTGGAGGAGCATTCTTCATGGGTGACTCATTAGTAGCATGAATTAGTAAAAAGAAAGGTTCCATTTCTTTATCGACTGCAGAGGCAGAGTACATTGTTGTTTCTACCTGTTGCACTCAAGTATTATGGATGATTCAGACACTTGCAGACTTGGAGGTAAAATATGTAGCACCGATCCCAATTCATTGTGATAACACTAGTGCCATCAGTGTGTCTAAGAATCCTATATTCCACTCCAATACCAAGAATATTCCCATAAAATACCATTTTCTAAGAGAGTAGGTCCATTACATTCCAACCACAGAACAAATTGCAGACATATTTACTAAACCCCTAGCCAAGACACCATTTGAATATCTCTGACAAAAGTTGGGTGTCATCCCGTCTCACACCTAAGAGAGTCCATCCTATTAGGGGGAGCTTTATATTGATTGAATATCTGATACCTCCTAAAAATATTGCAACAACTCAGGGGGAGCATGTTTTCTTTGATATTGATGTCAAAGGGGGATAAATGGAGTGGTCCAGACTGAATGCTACAGTTGGAGGTCCAAACAGACTAGCGCAGTCATTCAGGGGTGCCATCAATGCCAAAGGGGGAGATTGATGGCATGTTTACAGGCAGGTGTGCTTGTCATTGATGGAAAGATCAGAGTATGTAGTGATGGAGAAACAGGGACAATGTAAGCTCAAGAGGATTAGCGCAGAGTCGCACGCAGTGCAAGAGTGTTCTTGTTCATTTGATGGCAAACAGGCAGGCAAGGAAGATCAGTAGCGCAGGAATAATTGCATGGAAAGATCAGAAGCGTAAACTCCATTTCGGAGTTTCAAATACCGGGCATTGGAGGAGTCAAGGAAGCAAGTCATGACAAGAATGTCAAAACGTCGGAATACATTGATCCAAATCCATTTCAGAGTTTTAGATACTGGGAGATTGAGAAGTCAAGAGTCGAGACTCTTCAACACAGGAGTCCCAGAGTTGCAAAATCCGGAATCCCGAAATTCTGAAAGAGGCAAACAACAAGAGTTTTGTAGACCGGGAAATAAATCCATTTCGGAGTCCCGGATACTAGGAGTTGAAGTGTCGAAAAATTTCACCACAGGAGTGCCGAAATGTCGAAACGGAAAAATGCGAAACGCCAAAATCCCAAAATAGGCACATAAACAAAGAGTTTTGCAAACTGGGAAATGACTCCATTTTGGAGTTTCGGATACCGGGAGTTGGAAGAGTCAAGACTCTTCATCATCAGGAGTCCCGGAATCGTGAAATGTGAACGTTGAAATCCTGGAAGAAGGAGGACTTTTTTGGATACCAGGAGTTGGAAGAGTTAAGACTCTTCATCATCAGGAGTCTCGGAATCATGAAATGTGAAACGCTGAAATCCTGAAAGCAGGAAGACAGTTTCGGATACCGGGAGATGGAGGAATCAAGACCCAAGACTCTTCATCATAGGAGTCCTGAAGTGCCGAAACACGAAATTGTGAAATGCAATTTTGAAAAAGGCTTGGTCATGGTTGGTGGTCACATCGTCGAAGAGATGTAGAGAAGAGATCGAAGAGATAAGCTCCCTTTTCGGAGTTTCGGGGATCGGGAGTTGGAAGAGTCAGAGTGACTAGGAACAGGAGTTCGCAACATGTGAAATCGCGAAATGGGAAATGCCGAAATGATCAAAGCTAGTCCAGATAAGCTCCCTTTTCAGAGTTTCGAGGAACGGGAGTTGGAAGAGTTAGAGTGACTCACAACAGGAGTTCACGACATGCAAAATCGCGAAATAGCGAAATGAGAAATGTCGAAATGATTAAAGCTAGTCCAACTAAGATCCTTTTTCGGAGTTTCAAGGATCGTGACATGGAGCGTCAAGATAACTCTTGACCACAAGAAAGCCGAAATGTTGAATGCCGAAATGCCGAAATGTCGATGTAGCCAATGGTCACCGTCGGTGGTCACGTAAGTGGAAGGAGCTAGCATAGCTAGGCTCCATTTCAAGGTTCACTCTATAACTGCTAGAAACCACTAATGGTTTATGCCATAGGACTCAAAGATACTTGTATGTAAGTGCCAGAGGAGATGAAGAGTCTCAAGGAATCTGCCAGTGGAATGAGGTGTGCATCAAGGCAGTGAGACACTAAAGGAAGGTTGAGGTGCTCTTGTAGAGAAAAATAGAAGATCAGAAATCGCAAGAAGATGCAGAAAGAGAGATATTTATACAAGAGAACAAATCAGCATAGCAGAACAATGATAAGCCTAGTAAGCCAATGATAAATATGGTATCACTGTGATAAACTTATATATAGAAAACTTTATATTTCAGGGTGGTGGGGAGGCGCTAGGGAGGACTGTGTCCTCAGAGGTTCAAGTGGGTGCTTTAACATAGGGAGTTGTAGCTTCCATCTGGTTCCAACCAGAGAAACCAGGGTGGTAGGGTGGTGCAAGGGAGAACTGTTGTTCTCTATTGTACAGGTTGGTGCCTGTGTGACTGGAAGTTGGTGCTTCCATCCAGTTGGAGATGGAACATTTAGGGAGTTGGTGATTCCTTCTAGTGGGTGCTAGAGAAGCCAGGGAGTTGGTGCTTCCTTCTAGTAGGTGCTAGAGAAAACAGAGAGTTGGTGCTCTCAGCAAGTTGCAGCTTGCAATACAGAGGTTGTAGCCTCATAATGAGTTGGAGCTCATATGTATGATAATGTATAGAATGTAAAGATTACTTATCATATAAAGAAGAAGAGTTTTTTACCCTTTATGGGTTTCCTCAGAAAATAGTTGTCTCTGTAGATTTCATATGTGACAATGATGTTGAATGTTCTATTGCTTACTTCCCTGCATTATTGTGATTTTCATTAAGTGCTCTACAAAGAATTTAAAATAATCATAATTGTTTAAGCACGGTAACAACTGATTCACCCCCCCCCTCTCAGTTGTCCAACAATCTAACTTGTATAAGGTTGCAACCCATGCAACAAGTTTTACCTGCATAGAGGCCATCTCATGGATAGTGAAGGATGCCAACCTGGATAACATATATATAATGAATGCTAAATGCCATCCAATAACCTCCTTCCAAGATTTAGTAATCACCTCCTTATACCATAGAGATGAAGGGGAAAAGGAATTAGACAAAGACCTGGTGAAGATTTTCCCTCACAACTCTAGGGATCTCATAAAGAGCTGGTACAAAATAGGAAAGCATTTCAATACTAGGCCCTCTAACAAATATCCTACAAATTCACTCAAGCTACCATATCAATATGCAATAATGATGTTATTTAGGATATACAAGGAGCCCGAAGCCCAAAAGTTAAAAATATCATGGCTTCCCCTTCTTCACTATGTCACATCAACTGGATCAAATGTCAATTGGGTAGACATATTGTCCTCAACTTTAGAACAGACACACGTCGCAACAAAGCATGTGGCTACAGTAAAAATTCCTAGCTTTCACATGTCATCATATCTTCTCGATATCATGTGTATGATTCATGCATATCCTCAGATGGGATGGGAATGGAAACCAAATGACCCCCCAATTCATATTTACTACAAAGTGTCATAGGATCACTAGTATTGCTTTGAATACTAGAAAATATGCAAAAAATTCCCAATTCCTCTCTATCAACTCCTATTTTGTTCTTATTTACCTTGTATGATGAATAATGCTTAGGACATTTACAGAGAGTAGGTGATTGTTGCCTCCTTGAATATGGCACATATACCAAGGTGTATGGAACCACCAAATCTCCCCATATGCTCCCAAATTTCATTCAGGATAGGTTGGTTCTGCAAGATATTTCATGTTAGACAGTGATACACGGGCTAGGTGCAACACTATACATAGATAAAAAAACAATCTCGTTGTCTCTCCCACTATGGGTTGGTTCATACTCATTCAAGGACGTCAAAGAAGAATAGGATAAATTGAACACATTGGCCTCTTTCCACTTCGGTGAAGAGATATTCTGAAGGCATGACCCTTTGAACATTATCAACAACCACTATAGGAACCACAAATATAGGTGGAGTTACATGACAGATGTCTAGGAAGAAGAATAGATTCATTGCAGATCTAGAACCTATCATGATGTGATATTTAGAAGAAGAGGCGATCCACAAAAGGGAGGTATATTATAATATGAACAAAGAGATAGAGAAGCTTAAAAGAAGAAGCAAGAGGAAGAAGACCATGCAAAAGAGGAGACAAAACAAAAAATAAAAGAGGAGGTAGAATAGAAAAGAAAAGATGAGGAAGCAATAAAAACAATGATATAGAAACAAAGGAAATAAAAGGAAGAAAAGGAGAAGGAACAAAGAGAAGAAGAGGAAAAGAAAAAATTAATAGAAGAAACTAAAGAAAAATCCAAAGCACAAAAGAAGAGAAAAGAGGAGGAATCCAATCTTAAAAAACAACAATCAATAACAATAACAACTGAAGGAGAACAACAAGCATCAATATCAAAAAAGGATTAATGAAATAAAGAAGAAGAATTGTCAAGGAAAAAGCAGGAGGAAGAGAAGGGCCTAGACCCCATGGACATGGATATTCCAAGATCATTGATGAACATTCCCCTCACTGGAGGACAATTTTCCTCAGGAGAATTGGGGCTGGGAGCATACACACCATCAAAGGTTTGAAAGGTGGCCAACCTAAATTACTTTATATTTGACAAGGATTAAGGAAAGATTATTCTATAGAAAACGAGGAAATTACCTGTCTGGAGTGGTCCCTTTATTAGTAACAACTGAAGCAGTGATTAGAAAATGTTAGATATATTCCTCTATCTATTTCTTTAGTCGACGTTTCCTTCATGCAAACATAAGAAAAAAGCCTTAGAGACATGATGTGTGACATCTAATAGAAGAAAGAAAGAATAAGGTCACTAGAGAAAGAATTAAAACACTACAAAGTGATCATAACAACATTCAAGAGTTCATGGCTTGTGTAGAAGAAGTCAGAAAGGAACTCCATAACCTAGAAAAAAACATGTATGTAGGATTGCAGAGATTTTAGAGGAAAGCTACCCAAATCATGGCTCAACTCAATAAGGCACAAACCAAAAACAAAATTTTTTCCACAATCAGAGTTGGCCTAAACAGGATGAAACAATGGATAACGTAAAACCCATTTTCCCCACAAGACTTGCCACAAATGACAAATTGGTAAGCTAAGCTTAACTATATAGCCCTCGATAATTTCCAACAAGTCAAGGAGAAGCTCGAGAAGGAGTTAAAGAATTCACTCTCTATATGTGCCAAAATCCACAAAGTAGCTCTTATCCTAACCTTTAAATGTCATTTACCCCGAATAGAAGAGCTAGGCCAACTGAAATTTAATGAGCAAGGCTTCACAGAGTTGGAAAAAAACATGAAATAAATATAGATCAATGCCAGGACCCCATCCAAAGTGATGTTCAACTTAATGAATGATTATCTTGTAATTCCTGCAAGAGCTATCCATGGTTTCATGGTTAATTTAACCAGAGACATGAATACCCTTTCTTAGAACTCAACAACTCATGAGGTCACCCTAGAGACCCTGCTTTACCATAAAATCATCTATATTTCATGATATCATGAACTCTGGGATTCCTACATAAGAGACAAAACCCAATAAAATATCTTATGATGAAATTCGAATTTGTATCTCCTCACCATTTATTTTTTATCTTTATGTAAACTAATAGAAAACTGAAAATGGAAAATGAAGAGTCTTGTAACATTCTTGAGGAATTCAAGAAGTCACATGAAGTTGTTAATAAGTAGGGATATAAATACCATCGAGCACCCATTTTGAAGAGGCTCTTCAACTTTGTAATTTTGGAGGAAAACTATTTTTATTGCAAACAATATTGAGAATCCCTCATGGTCATTTTGATAGAGAGAATTGTTGTGCTTCCTTATAGTATTTTTCTTTGAACTTCTTAAAGTAAATTTTGGTTGTTCCAAAGTGTTGTAAGAGTTGTCTTTTTCGTAACTAGACTTGTTTTGTTTTGAATAGTTAGTCTTTGTAGTTACTATCGTTATCTTTTAATGGATTGTTATGAGATGATGAGTAGATTTATATGCATGAATTAGGGTTTATGACTTATCATGTCATTTATTCATTCATATATGTGTTAATGATCATTGCTTTCCTCTCTAACAACTATTTAAATAAAGGATATATGTAGGGATTGCTGACACTTTTATCTATTCATCTTGGTGCTCCTAGATAGGATATAATAAAGTAGGATTATTTCAACATTAGCATAGTTACATATGCATTTTCTTCCACCATAAAACCATCCACTCATGTTATAGAAAGATTTTCCTCACCCCATGCAACTTGATCAGAAGGTATTTTCCATTTCCCTATGTATAGACTTGAAGTCCCCTTTTGCAATTCCCTGAGACAAAAAAATGTATTTTTCCACACATACGATCCCTAATAGCTATACAACATGTGTATATGAAAGTTTCACCGTTACATCCCACGTACATAGGGTTTTGTGCTCAAAATTAAAAAAATGGTGTCAGGTTTCCATTTCACGTCACATGATCCATGATCCTTGACCTTCCATATACTGGAAACATTCTGAATCAGCCCTTCAGTTCCATTTGAAGGCTATAAATGGGCGTTATCCAAACAGTGGAAAGAGGAGAAGAATTCAACTTTGAGAGAAAAGTTTCTCTGGAGAAATTATTCACTTCATATTGAGTTGCATCCCTTTGTCATTTTAAGTCTGAACACATTTTTCGACCTCCAAGCTCTTCCCTATTTGAAGGAGAACTTCATTATCTCTCTTATATGATATTTCCTTTAGTGAAGGATTGAAGTGATGGAGGCCTAGATGGAAGGGACTTAGTTTCTCAGTTTCGAACGTGTCGACACAGAAGTTTGTCATTCATACACTTATGTTGATTACATTTTAATAAAAATACTCTTTTATCGTCCAATTAATGTCTTGAAAATATATGAATTGTTATTCCATGGGCGTATTTGTTATGAATATTGATGGATTCTAATATTATATGTGCTAACTTTATATATTATCACCATATGATTGCGTATCTTGGTTGTTGAGGACAAGTTGCAGGTGTATTTCTTTGAGTTAAGTGCTCAACGATGGACTTCATCGAACATCTGGACGAGGTAGGCTCTTTATCTTGTCTTTTTAGCATATTTTTTTATATAGAATACTTGAGATTAGAGTTGATTTCTGCAGACATTTTCATTTGTTGTGGTTTACCCCATGCCATAGAGTGATTTTCCTCGTAATAGAATTGGCGACCATACTGAGGATTGAATCTTCTTTTCGAGGTTTGGAGTGTTTCTCTCCTTTGATTTCTCTCAGTTATCTTGAGTTTCTTGTCGTCTGATTTCTTGACAACATCTATTCATTTTGAGTCTAATTTTCTTGGCCTTATCCTTAACCTAGCATTGTTTCAATACATATACAGTTTTTTCCTCGACAATCACGTACATACACGAGCTATCGTTCTGTAGGAAGCGTATATATGCAACTTTCTCCTGAACATTCACATACATAATCCTTGTTTGCTTGATTGTTGAGTTTGATGCTTGTTGGGTAAGTTTTGATGGTTGTTGAGTCTTCTTAGGTCTCTTTCATGACTATTGAGTGCTTGCAGAGTGATAGGAAACCTTTCTTTGGTTGAATTTTCAGGCAATTTTTTCTTTCTCGTCATCCTTTTCATTAGTTTTCCTTTCATCCTTGGTTGGGTGTTTTCTTCTTGATATTATACTTGTTTTGTCTTTGTTTACATATAGTAGGGTCTTTATATCAAGTTGTTTTTCAGTCCTTGCATTTTCATTCTTTAATATTGAAAATACAAAAAAATACATTTTGCTTTGTTGGAATTTGATCTTTTGGGTTCTTGTCATTGATCTTAGTACATGTATAGAAAGATTGCATCTTATTTGAAATTGCATAATTAAATTGAAATTTACATTTTGAAAAGCTTATCATTTATTGGGAATTGAAGTTAGGACTTTGCATTTCATTCATATTCATTTATTTTACTTGTTGAGTCGTAACATCATTAGTTTCACGACTGCGCCTTTTGAGTAAGAAATTCCACTAAAAGTAACGCTAACAAATTTAAAATTGATTAGAAACGATTTTATTTTTCAGGGTGCACAAACTAGCTTAAGATTTAGAGTCTTGGAATAGGATTTTGTGAGTAAACTTCTCCAAAGCTATTAAATTTAACATATGTGTCTGACTAAGAGAGTTGTGAAATCCATTGTAGAATTGGTGACGTTAGGAGGCTTCGCTCACACTCGATTTAAGCACGAGGTTGGTTGAGGGGATATCCCCCCAATACCTTCTTACCATCAGAGATATTTCTAGGGATCTATTCGTATATGGGGGTCTTTCTAGTACCTTTACCTCTGTGAGAGGTGATGCTTTTGAGATTTCAGGCTTTGTTACCCTACTCGTGCAGTGGACTCGACTTATGAATCTTTGCCTGTGAATTAGTTATATCGTGGTGGCTTAGTTGCTTGACATAGGTAGCCACATAGGTTACCTATGGAGGTTATTTTGCAAGTGCCCTAGGTCAAATAAGGGTTGGACAACACACAACCTTTATGGAGGATTACCTCTCCGGGGGGATCTGACAGACTGATTGTTAAGCCCACGAGGGCCCTTATAAATGATTATGATACCTCTGATATTTGGTAGGGAGTCTCATGCCCCTCTTGGGTGAGGCATACCTACTTTAGGTAGGGAGGCCCTTTTCAACCATTTTATCATGTTTGTGTGAATATTGGCCTTTTGTTTATTTTGGTGTGCTCTTTTATTATTAATTGGCCTTAGAATTTGTTTTTCTATCTCAATTCTTGAGTCATCATGCAGCCAAACCAACTTCCCTACAGGTCTCACCATTTGTTAAGGTTATCACCACATATTGAGTCTTTTCCTTGTAAAATGAGTAAAGTTATCAAACGTGGTACACACACTTCCACCTACCAGACTTGTGGTCATACACGTATGAGTATTGAATCGAGTCAGAAAGATATTGGGAGTCCTTCGACTCCCATACCCACTATAGTTAATGGTACTCCTTCGACACCCTCAACCACCATGGTTGTAATGTTGGAGGTTCCCATCATCACTCTTGTCTGAACTATAGTTAATACTCAACCTATGGTCACGAACCCTTTTGGGTCTCTTTTTCATTCGCTGGGCTACAATACTCAGTCCATCCCTACGACCTCTAGCCCTTTTTATTATGGTATGTCAAATTTCACCTCACAATTTTCATCCTCCATTGCATCGTCTAATACACCTACTAGTATTGGACTTGGGGGCTTGGATCCTCCACATACTCCATTCTCGTTTGGCAGTGCTCATATCCCTCAAATGACTCCTACGGTTGGAATCCTACCTCCTTTTCACCCCCAGTATAATCCTGGTCTTAATGCTCCTAGATGGAGTGGTCAACCTGGCGGACAAGATGTTTCTTATGTTCCATCCTTTACACCTATGGTTCCCAACCAACCCCTTATTAATCAGTTTGGAGGGGGGTTTTACAATCCCGGATAGGGCCATGGTGCTTACCAGAACCCTGGATGGGCTGCAATTCCCTAGCAACAATATTTTTTGGGAGCTTGGGGCCAGATGTCACAACCCTATCTCCCTTTTCTATCCATGCTCAATTTTCCAGAATTTTCTAGATTAATGAATGACCCTATGCGTCATGACCCAACATTGTCCCCCGTCCCCACTAAGCTTCCTTCGGATATTCTGAAATTTGAGGGTAAGAATGGTGAGGATCTTGGTTATCATGTCACTACTTTCCATGTTTGGTGCTCTTCCAATTCCCTAAGCGACGATTCTATTTGTTTAAGATTGTTTCAATGCACCCTCACGGGGGTTGTTGCGAAATGGTACATAGAGCTACCCGGGGGGGCGTATAAAAAATTTAATCATATGGTTTAAGTCTTCCTCAACCACTTCCAATTGTTGGTTCATTATGATGTCGGCATAGAACTTTTATCGACCCTCCGCCAGGACAAAGCCACCTATATCTCAAATCACATCCAAGAGTGGCCTAGATGGAAGAGGTTGATCAAGGCCTACACTCCTCCAAAATTACTTTTGGAATGATTCCTTATGTATTTACAACCTTATATTTCGAATGATGTGTCTACATATAGAGTTATATTTGTGGAAGAAGCGATTTTTAAATCCCAACAGTTAGATCTTATATATACTCAATCTAGGATGTTATACAAAATTCTTCCAGATGCACCAAGGTCAAGCTATGACCCTAGAAAAAAGATCGGGCCTCATGTCGATGGCATTGTAGGCTCCACAAATGTCAAATCAACAGACTTGGTGACAAGTCAGTTGAAAGATTTGTCTCTAAACCAGTCTGTAGGAGGATAAGCTTCGTATGTGTTCTCCACTCCCACTCAGTCGACGAACGTACATTCTGTGCAATTGTCGACCAACCCGAATGGTAACCAACAAATAGGAGGGAATAAGAGTAAAGGACATGGTAATAATCGTAAGTGTGGGAGGAATAATAATAATTATAAACCCAAGGAAAACGCTAATAATGATAAGTCAAATAATAATGCTGGTGAGGGAAAGAAAGAAAGGTGAAAGGTGAAATTTCCTTGAAATCTTTGTACGGATGATCACCTTACCCACTTGTGCCCCAAAATTGAAAAAGGTACGAGGATTTTATCTCTACCGCACGTTGTGATGACTAATCCTTTTCCACATAATCAACACATGGCCTCAATCTCCTCTAATGTTGAAAATGCAATGAGTGGAAGTCAAAACCCACCGACGCAAGACAATGACCATCTATGCATCAATATGGTTAAGTCTCAGGTTAATGTAGCCACTTGATCTCGCAACTACAGTTCTTCACAGACTATTTGAGGTATAGAGTCTCCCCCTCTTCTAGATACACCTTTATAGATTGAAAAACCAGAGCCTCTACCTCATATTCCAAAAGGAGTACTCAAACACTCTACGCAAAAACCTAATTCTAGAGCTTCCCAAAATTATTCTATTGTTGAGGATCTGGGTCAAACCCCTTGTGTGATGTTGGCTCTGGAAGTACTTTAGACATGTCCTTCACAAAGGAATTCCTTGTTATCTGTGTTAGGAGCTCTATACCCCTGTGGCTCTAAGGTTATCAATTTTGACATCACGTATGTGAAGCCTCGCTTTCCAAATCCATGTGGATTAATCAAAGTATACCATCAAACAAACTGTTATTGATGAAGGTGTTGCAATGTGCATGATGTCCTTAACCTGTTGGAAAGTCATTGGCTCTCCGAACCTCTCTCAATATCCGACCATGTTGACTGCTTTCGACGATCATTCTTTCCGCCCTCACAGTATTATTCCTCACTTCCCATTCTAGTTAGGTGGGAATATGGTGGAGGTGGATATTGAGGTGGTTGATGCACCCCTTGACTATAACTTGTTACTAGGACGTAACTAGACTTATGATATGACTACAGTCATATCGTCCGTCTTATGTACTCTATGTTTTCCTCACGATGGCAAGATCGTGACGATCGATTAGTTTTCCTTTACGTACGATAGTCCCAATGAATCAGTCGGACCATCGATCCCCGTGATCGACAATTCTCAACCAAAAACTGAAAATATTGGTGTTAGAATGTATTCAATCCTTATGGGTAATTTTGATTTCAGGGCACCAATTCATCATTTTTATGCCATGTCTAGTAGGTTTGCATCATCGATGAGGTCTGTTCCTTTCCACACTTTGTATTTTAATGATCATTGGACCCTACCTTCCTCAAATGCATCTTGTGACGATCAGTCACATACTGGAATGGTCATTCCACTATCGGTGGCAAAGATAGCATATCAAGTTGTTCTTGACTCTTATGTCGACCCAGATCATGTTTCCTCACAGACGGATAAGAAGGATCATGTTCTTAAGCCTGTGTGGGCCACTTCATCATCTTTCTCACATGACTGCCTCAATGATACTTTACCCTCGGATGAAGAAATCATAGAGGCCATGAATGGTTTTGACAGGCCATAGGATGACATGCACCATCGCTCTTATTTCCTCCCAGATCTTGCTAGAATCGAACAAGATGATCTTAGATATATATTGAGTGAGATATTCAGTCACACCAGTGTTCCACTTGATATGCATGGTATTTATGCTGAAGGAAATATGGCGAGTATCTCCCCTACCTTCACGATCAATATCTCTCGTATTCCTGGTAAGGTTGAAAATGTATATATAGGTGCAGATTATTCGTTGGAATAAATTACGATCTACACCGAGCTCTTCAAAGAATTTCGCGATGTATTTGCTTGGTCACACAAAGAGATTCCAGGAATCGACCCTCAAATTTTCGAACATGAGATTAAAACCTATCAGGATGCCAAACATGTTCGATAATGACTTAGAGATGTCAATCCTAGGAAGGCCCCTACTATTAAGGCAAATGTAGAGAAACTTCTTAATGTTGGATTTATCTACCCAGTTCCCTTGACTGAATGGGTATCCAACCCCGTTCCTGTGAATAAAAATCAAGGAACCATCTGTGTATGCATGGATTTTAGAGACCTGGATAAGGCTTGTCCTAAAGACAACTTCCCGATGCCCTTCATTGATCAGATTCTCGATGAGTGTGCGGGAAGCTAGGTTTTTTATTTTTTAGATGGATTTTTAGGATACAACCAAATTCATATTAAACTCGAGGATCAACATAAGATGAAATTTATTTATCCTTGGGGTATATTCGCATACTGAAAAATGTCATTCAGCCTTAAAAATGTCGGAGCAACCTTCCAATGAGCCATGACCTTCTCTTTTCATGATCTCAAGCATACAGTCGAAGCTTATCTTGATGATCTCATTGCTCACTCTCACAAGAGAGTAGATCACTCTACCCACCTTCGGCTAGTATTTGAAAGATGTTGTTATTATCGCATTTGTTTGAACCCTCATAAGTGAATATTTTGTGTTAGGTTAGGTCAACTTCTAGGATTCTTAGTCTTTGAGACTGGGATGATGGTGGATCCTTTAAAGGTTGAGGAAATACTTTGATTGCATGCCCCGTGAACTATTCGTCAACTTCAAGGTTTACAAGGGAAAGCTAACTTTTTACGTCGGTTTATAGTGAACTATGGCAATATTACTAAGGGTTTCATGCTTCTCTTGAATAAAGAAACTCCTTGTATATGGGATGATCAAGCCCAGGAATCCTTCGATGCTCTGAAGGAATCCTTGGTATCGATGCCTCTATTAAAGCCCCCAGACTACAGTAGAGATTATTTTATTTATATCGTCACATCTAAAGGGACGATTGACATGGTTTTAGTTTAGGAGGATGATGAGCTCCATGAGCACGTCATTTAATATCTTAGTCGAAACTTAGTCGGTCCTGAACTCAAGTATTCTCACATTGAGAAGCTAGCTTTGGATACCATTCATGCAGTTCAACAATTACGACACTATATATTGCTTTGAAAAACTATTGTGGTTGTTGATGTCAATCCATTTCAATACATCCTTACTAGGCGTATCATAGGGGGGAAATATAATAAATGGATTGTTATATTGCAAGAGTTTGATCTTGATTTTGCTTGAGAAAAATCCAAAAAATCACTAGTCTTTTCCGAGTTAATATCCGACTTCCCTCGGTTAGATGAGGATATTATTCATGTTGATTCATTTGTGGATGAACACATTTTTCTTGTCTCATCGTTAGAACCCTAGTATGGATATATTGTGATCTACCTTTAAACCTTGAAGTTCCCTCAACATCTTTCGAGAGATGACCGATGACGTATACAATATCAAGCTAAGAAACTACTTTATCGTCAGTGACACTTTGTATTGTTAAGGCGTAGATAATATATTACATTGTTTCTTGACTCATGAAGAGGTTGATTATGTCCTTAATGTCTATCGCGGTGGGGCTTGTGGTGGTCATCTATCTAGGCTTGTGACAACCAATAATATATTGCGAGCTGGTTATTTTTGGTTGTCTATTTTTAAATATTTTGTCGAAGCGATCAAGAAGTGTCACCCATGCCAGGTGTTCACTCGAAATATGCCCTCGCATCCATCCCCTCTTCACCCAATCATTACCGTCGGTCCCATCACCAAGTGGGGGGTGAATTTTGTGGATTGCAACCCAAATTCAGTTGGGGGGGCATCAACATATTATCGTGGCTACAAACTACTTTACTAAGTGGGTTGAGGCCATGCTTACAATTAAATCCAATGGTAAGACTGTTGCATTTTTCGCGTTCAATCAAACTATAGCCAGGTTCAAAATCCCAAGTGAGATTGTCACTAATCATGGAAATCACTTTCATAATGAAATGATGAAATAATTAGGATCAAAACTGGGGTTTAAACATGTTCACTCTTCCCCTTACTACCCCCAGGAAAATGGACAAGTAGAGGTCATGAACAAGTCTCTCAAAACCATTTTGCAGAAAAATGTCATCCAGAGAAAATCTAATTGCCATATCATGCTTTATCCTGCACTTTGGGCATACCGAACCTCAATTAAAAATTCCACCATATTTTCTCCTTTCCAGTTAGCACACAGTGTGGAGTCGATCTACCTATTGAATGAGAAATCCATTCTCTTATATTTGCAGTTAATCTCCTACCTAACACTTCCAATCTCGAACAACACCTTGTACATCTAGAGAGTCTAGATGAGCAGCATTGCAATGCCTCTACGGATATCAAAGAAAATAAATGACATGTCAAGGTCCAATATGATAAGTCTATCTATCCTTAGCAGTACGCTGAGGGTGACTTTCTCCTCTTGTATGACCAAGCCAAAGAAACACTACTGGAAGGAAAGTTCAACCCCATGTGGCACGATGCTTATATCGTGCGATGTGTCTTAGCAAAAGGAACCTACGAATTAGAAGATTATGAAGGGAATATGTTGACACTTGAAAAAATATTACACTTGAGCCCCAAGCTTGGGCATAAATATTTGTATACTAATGTATTTTAGTGTATATATCTTTTCTCCTTTCGTCATCGGCTTGCTTATTGAGTTTTCCCTTGGTTGGCAGATGCTAATGGAGTCTTCGGTCTACTTAGGATTCGCAGACGGGGTCAGTTATCATACATCAAACTTGTCTTCTATCGCTTGGGTTGTTTACTCACCCAAGGGTCAACTGGTGTCTTCAGGTGGCCTTTTCCTAGGGCCATCAACGAATAATGTTACCAAATATAGCACCATTATAGAGATTGTATGTGATGTCATTTCACATGGTATTCGTTCTTTAGAAGTTCTCTTGGATTCCCAATTAGTAGTATGTCATTTGAACAAAAATTACAGTGTGCGAGACCCTAATCTACTCCGATGATTCCTGCAGGTACGACTTTTGGAACGACATTTATATTTTATTACTTATCATCACATACCTAGAAGTTCAAATTATGTATTCGATGCATACACTAATTATGTTTTAGATTGGAATTTGTCACATAACTAAAGAAAAGAAATCACATTCACTAATGTACACATTTTAATATATGTAAAGTCGAGGACCAATGTTTTTTATATTTCATCTCTCAAAAATATGGTGTCATAGTACAAAATTGGGTCTCACACCCTCAAAATACATATACGACTGATCAATTCAATAACCATGACATCTACACCTATGTTGTCAGATGTGTGTCATGATAGCATAGTATGACATTTGCGAGACACTGAAAGAGTCACACCCAAGAACGGAGTACACCTACCACATGTTGTTGCATTTCCTATGGAAAATCCTCTACCTGAACCATCAGAATTCTTTGTGTCAAATGAGACAGGTTTCCGTACACGTGTTGAAGCACTTTATTAGCATCTCCTCCTGCTAGCTCATCCCCCCAGTGCCTTCATCGATGTCGTGGGAGTCCATCTAGTCATCGTGGACCCACATCTGCATAGCATACATGTTTTAATTAGTACTTGACATCATCCAAAAATATTTTTGTTTTCCATTACAAAAATACAAAAAAAAATGAAATATTCAAAAAACAAATTATACATATGTCCCTATAGGTAGAACCTAATGGTAATGTAATGTCTGGATATCCTCTGAAGTCGATCCCTGCATATGGGTAGTCATCCAGAGCTATCACCTTCCAACGCCACCAAAAGAAAAACCCATTGGTGTATGGTGTTGTTACCCTGCCACCTCCCAACCGCCTCATCACTTTAGTCCATCGTGCCATGGTTGGATCGTGAAGTCCATGCAGAACAATCTCAACTCTAGGGCCCAAGCCTAGAACCCACTCGAAGAAAAAAATACATAAGATGGAAGTAAACCCGAATTTCCTCTTTCTACCTTGTTTGCAGTCTGTTAGCTGGCTCTTCATGGTGGCCATCAGTGAGGTGCATTAGTCATAAACCGTGGGTCTCAAGCACTCCATCGAGTAAAACATAAGTGGCCTTGATGCCTAGTGCAACGAGGTTGAACCTGTGATCCATGTCAACACTAGTACAATGATCTTGAGACTCAGATTGTTGATCACCCTAATCGAGAGTTGGTTCCCTACCTTCTCAGTCCCTGCAACGTAATGGTGGCTATGTAGTCCTCTGTGTTCATGCCACTCCCAGCTCTTGGGGATTTGAGGTTCACCACCTCACCCCAACGTGATAATCCTGTCAGAATGTATATTTCCTCGAATTCAATCCTCAATGGTTTCCAATCGAAGTTGAAGGCCTCTGTATCTAGATCCCAGTAGTTCACCAACATCTGGAGCAGTCTCACTTGAGCCCTCATTCCTTTTAGAGCCCAAAATTTATATATCCCACATATTCTTAATGTCATTTGGGCCCCTAGATCTCTCTCCAGTGCAACATCAACCTCTACATGCTCTCTTTCTCTCCACTCTAGCACCATCCTGCAAGTTTAAAATCAATTTTTGAGTCAATATCCTTAAAAAAATTCAACTCACAAACTTGTACGTGAGCTACAATTTACACAGTCGCATATAGGGATGCATATATGTAGTCTATTTTGATAAAAGTCACATATAGAGATGTGTATATGTGACCTGATGAATTAAAACCGACGTACATCCTAGTTTTTAATTTAGGTCTTTAAATACTCAAAAATTGAAGCCTAAATGAAAATTTTAAACCAATAGAAATGAAGAAAAGAGCAACAAGACTTACTAGTTCTAGACGGTTGTCAATTCTGTCACTCGTAGCTCCCGTATTCAACACTTGAAGATCAGGGGAAATTTGGTCCAAACTGCACTATCTGGGTAAAAAATACAAATAGCATTGTAAATTGGTTACTTTTTACTATTTATAGAAAAAATTTACCCACTTTACATAGTTTTTGCTAATATTTTGGCCTAGTGGACTAATAATGCAGTGGATGGATTTGGTTTTGGTGGTTTTTTCTAGGGATTCTTGCGGTTTATAGCGTCATGTCACATGTTTGTAACTTCGGCAGGTATTTTTGTTGACCAACATATAGGATAGGTCATCACTCTATTTTACCCACTTGCATTATCCTATGACTGCAATTTGTATGCCTTAGGTACGAGCCCATTTATTAGTGACACATAACCTTCTTTCTGCAACTAGAAGTGTCGTTAGTGAATGGTAGAGACTTACCAAATATGGGTGCCCTAGTTAGAACTTTTGTGTCGTTCGGTACCCATGAAAATATTTTTTCCGTAGGACCCGGAGTCCCTTATAGATAATATATGGATTTGCGTTCAAGCCTCATTTCTTACTCATAATCATGCTGACCTATACCTAGTGGGACTCCCAACGAGTCTAGTTTAATCTCTTTTCTGACTCTCTCAAAAAGATAAAATACTGTTGAGTGAACTTGTCTCTTTCACACTCGTATATTGGATTTGAAAGGATATCTATTTGGTGCAATTTTAACCCTTTTTCAAACCAAGTAGAATAAATTTACTAAAAGGGACATTCTTTGGCGTTAAGTTGTAATTGCATCTCATTGTCTTTCTTTCAGTTTTGAGCCTATTGTCGGTTCTCGCTTTCACATTATAAGCCTATCACCTCAACAGTTTTCATCGTCAACCAAGAAGAGCCTTGTTTATATCTTTTGCAGCTTGACACCCTATACCCCAAGAGGAAACATCCCCCCGAGTGTCCATATCCTACATGCACCTCCTTGCATTGAGCATAGGTATGTTCCACTATTGGAACTAGTTGCTTACTCGTGACACKCATTTCCTCYTTTGTATCATAGCATTCATTTTACTATGAAAACACAAAAAAAGACGRGTGAGAAAAGAATATTATCTTATGTTGGAAGCAATCATGTCTCCTTCGAACAAAGCACAAAGTTTTGAGTCCACTTGTCATCAAAATTTTGGGTTTATCATGACCTTAGGAAGTTGATATCATTACTAAGATTTTACTCCCCTRATTGGTTACTCTTCTAGTCCCTATTAAGAGTTTGATTGGTGCCTCCTGCATCACAAAGTTTCATCATTGAGTCTTGTTGGACAACTGAGAAGGGGGGGGGTGAATCAGTTGTAACCTTGATTAAACAATTATACTTATTTTAAACTCTTTCCAAATCACTCAATGACAATCACAATAATGCAGGGAAGTAAGCGATAGACCATTCAACATTATTCACACATATGAGATACATAGAGACAGATATTTCTTGAGGAAACCCATAAAGGGTAAAAAACCTCTTCTTATTTATATGATAGGTAATCTGTACATTCTTTACATTATCATACATATGAGAACCAACTCATAATGAGGCTACAATCATTGTTTTTCAAGCTGCTACTTGCAGAGAGCACCAATTCTTTGGATTCTCTAGCACCAACTAGAAGGAATCACCAGCTCCCTGGTTTCTCTAGCACCCACTAGAAGGAAGCACCAACTCCCTAAGTGTTCCAACACCAACTAGATAGAAGCACCAACTTGCATTCACACAAGCACCAACCTGTATAACATAGAACAACAGTTCTCCCTTGCACCACCCTACCACCCTTGTTTCTCTGGCTGCAACCAGATGGAAGCTACAACTCCCTATGTTCAAGCACTCACTTGAAACTCTGAGGACAAAAATCCTCCCTAGCACCTCCCTACCTCCCTGAAATAAAAATCTTTTCTATTATGACTTATTACAGTGATATAAAGTTCTTCAATGAATTACTGGTCTCATCACTATTCTGCTACACTGCGTTACTCTGTCTGCATCGATGTCTTCTGCACACTCCTTGCGCTTTCTGTTCTTTTGCCTTTTATGCTTTCTATGCCACGTCCATTCATCGCACCATTCCCCTTCTGTACATTTCTGCTTATGTGCTCTACCTCCTTCTTTACACCTCAATCACACCCAACAACAACCCCATTTCTTCTTTTTTCATCATTCTTATAGTCTCTGTGCACCTTGTGCATGCAATCTGCTTCTTGCTCTTGCATCCTCTCCACCCCCAATCTCCTCCACATTGGGGTGTTTTCTCCACTTAACTCCTCCACAGCTATCCCATCTCCTATGTGCCACGTTGTCTCTCTCTGTTCTGCATCTCCTGCCCATTTTGAGTGCTCTGCCTGATCATCATGGTAAATCTTCAACTTATCTGGCGGTTTCACCCACACATCCATCATCACTGGGTGTTATATCGAGATTCCTTAGCTTCTCTAGCAATTGAGACTCTTCATATTCTCTGTCATAGACGAGCTCATCCTCTAGCAGAAACCATCATTTGTTTCTAGCAGTTACACTGTGAAGTGCAATAGTAGCCCTCTGATCTTATTCAATTTCATCTGCAACGTTGAATTGACTTCATTGAATCTTGCATTCATTTCGCCATTTCGCACTTCAGCATTTCGGGATCCCCGTGGTAAATATTTCATTACTCTCCATGTCTCGATCCTCGAAACTCCGAAATGGAGCTTGTCTGAACTAGCTCCTTCCTCCATCTTCCATCGATGTGACCAATGGTTGTGACCACAGGCTGAGCCAAAACGTGTTTCGCATTTTGGCATTTCAACAATCCTGTTGTGTGGTATCTTGACTCTCCAAGTCGAGATCTCTGAAACTCCGAAAAAAGGAGCTTGCTGCTTCAAGCTTTTCTCTATAGCTCTTCGACCATGTGACTACGAGAGGTGACCGAAATATTATCCATATAGTGCTTTCACGATTTCTCTTTTCGGAACTTCGGCATTCCTTGGCGATAAGTTCTTGATGCTCCATGTCCCAGTATCTGAACCTATGAAATGGAGCTTGGTTGCACTAGCTCCGATCATTTTGGCATTTCACATTTCGGCCTTTTGCGATTTTGCATGTTGTGAGTTCGAGAGGTTAGGGAAACCCGTTCCTTTGACTTTGTTGTCGGTAAATGATGATCTATCATCACATGTCCTATGGACCCAACGGTCTAGATCTTGTCATGAATTTGACACTTCATGGGCCTTCCTTGTGCCTGATTCAGGATTTCGGTATTTCGCATTTCACCGCTTCGAGACTCTTGTGATGAAGAGTCTCGTCACTTGACTCTTCCAACTCCCAGTATCTGAAGCTCCGAAATGGAGTCGGATAAATGGTCCACACTCTAGATGATTTGACGGTCCAGATCTCTTCATGATTTCGTACATCACGATTTCGACATTCTTGACGTGAGAGTTCTTGACAACTCCACCTCCCAATCTGCGAAACTCTGAAATGGAGTCACCTCAACTTTTTGGTTTTTCTTACTTTGCAACTTCGGGATTCTTGTCGTGAGATTCCTTGACATCTCCAACTCATGGTATCTGAACCTCCGGCATGGAGTCTTTGACATTTCACAATTTCGCATTCCGCGACTTCGGGACTCCTGTAGTAAGAGTTCTTGACATCTCCAACTCCCGGTATCCAAAATCCCAGTAGTTGAAACTTCGAAATGGATTCAGATCAATGCTTTGATCTTGTCTTTCGATCGTTGTTGTTCTTCCTTGCCTTCCTGTCTTTTGATCTTCCTTGTCTTCCTGTTTTTCATCATTGTTGTTGGTCTTGCCATCAATGACAAGCACGCTCTTCTTGTAAACATTCCAACAAGTCTATGCTTCCAGAGTCATCCATATGTCTCATGCTCTTGTTCAAAGGATGTCCATCATCATGTGTTGGCCATTTCTCGGAACTCTTGACTTTGAATGTTGGCCATACCCTCAACGTGTCTCAGAGTTACATGAAGTTGTAGTCTTACTATGCACCCTGGTCCTACTTTCCTTATGGGTAGGTAACCTTGAACCCATCAGTCAACATCTCCTCATTGGTCGTTGATTGGGGGGTTTCCCTTGTGTTCGACGACAAGAAATATATTCACACATTGGGATGTGTGCAGTGTCTTGGATGTCATTAGCCTTATTGGTGGTTTCCTCTCCTTTGTCGACATTTTTCCTCATTGGACGCTATTCAGAGGGTCTTTTTCATCCACTACTTGCATCTGGTGCATGCAAAAGACGCACAGGTTCATTGGTTTGTGAACACGTTCTTCTAATGATTTCCTCCAAATCATCAAGATCCATCTTTATACCTTGTGTTGAATGATGATAGATTCCTTAATTCTCTCCTTTCAATGGGTCTCCTTCCATCAATATAGCCCATATGTTCTAGAAACGAGACCTAGAGTCCTATGAGTACCTAGAGAATTGCAGTCATTAGTGGCAGGTTCTCTTGCCATCAATAGTTGGGAATACATCAATGTCTCTTGATCAATGGATTCTTTGAGTGTTTGACATCAACACCTTTATTCACACTTGCAAGAATGTACTCGGTGCCTTGATACCTACTTTCATTATCAGTAGGTTGTCTCATGTTTGTTAACAGTATACCTTAATGACCGGTAATCAAACGAAGACTCATTGTGTTTGACCTCAACTCCTTTGTTCACATGATGTAGACTTGCACCTTTGGAGGATCGTGTATAAGACTTGAAGACATTGGTTCATAGTCGCATCTTTCCTGAGTTGTTGCTATCATTCATTGGACTAATACCTATATGTCTTCAATGATCATGGGAGATTAGATTGTACTCCGTTGTATACAAACATCTTCAAATTGATTTTGAGACTAGTTTTCACTATGCCTTGCTCGTGACTATGAAAACCTATGGCATGTATATAATTTTGTATTTCCTATTCATGGACATGAACATTTGTTTGGTATATTTCCACATGGATCTGCAGTGTAATTCAAATTGGTAGCCATGTGCACAAAGTCATTATGGATTGTAATATTCTTATGAGAAACTAGTTCGTCCATCTGGGTCTCCATTACTCCACTTCTAGGAATTATAATGTATTTCAGCCATCGCAGATACTCCTCTAACCTCACACATTAGGGGGAATCTGTTATATCAAGATTTGCCTCACCCAATG
>ML780419.1:115957-139836 GCA_009831015.1 Picea engelmannii | reverse complement strand
TTTTTTGAATCGGCCCTTCAGTTCCATTTGAAGGCTATAAATGGACCTTATCCAAATGGTGGAAAGAGGAGAAGAATTCAACTTTGAGAGCAAAGTTACTCTGGAGAAATTATTCACTTCATATTGAGTCTTCATCCCTTTGTCCTTTTAAGTCTGAACACATTGTTCAGCCCCCAAACTCTTCCCTATTTGATGGAGAACCTCATTGTCTCTCTTATATGAGCTTGCCTTTGGTGGAGGATTGAAGTGGTGGAGGCCCAGCTAGAAGGGACTTAGTTTCTCAGTTTCGAATGTGGCGACATGGAAGTTTGTCCATCATACACTTTTTTTTATTACATTTTAATAGAAATACTCTTTTATCATCCAATTAATGTCTTGAAAATATATGAATTGTTATTCCATGGGAATATTTGTTATGAATATTGATGGATTATGCTATTATATGTGCTAACTTTATATATTATCACCATATGCTTGCCTATCTTGGTTGTTGAGGACAAGTTGTAGGTGTATTGCTTTGAGTCAAGTGCCAAGTTGTAGGTGTATTTCTTTGAGTCAAGTGCTCAACTATGGAATTCATAAAATGTATGGACAAGGTAGGCTCTTTATCTTGTCTTGTTAGCATATTTGTTTATATATCATAATTGAGATTAGAGTTGATTTTTGCAGTCATTTCTGTCTTTTGTGGTTTACCCCATGTCATAGAGTGATTTTCCTTGTAACAACTCACTCTCATACTGATAATTACAACTAGGAAAAAATCCATATGGATCTCCTAAACCAAATGGTGTGAAGTCTAATTGGTACCTCATACCAGAGAGTACCCCTATTTATTGAAGGGAATTTTTCCTGCATCAACATGTCCAAGGCCGCATAAATCCTTGTCACACTCCTGTCCATGTATTCCAATGTATTAGCTTCCTAGATGCTATGAAAATTCCCCATCCTATCTCCTTTATGGGGACAATCTTTATACATGTGGCTCCCCTCGCATCCCCGACACTTTATGGACTGTTGTCTTGGCCTTTTTCTCAAGGAATTTGTTATATTGAGATCATTTTGTGCTTGTTGCCTTTGCCTGTATGACTTTGAATTAGTTTTGAAGAAAGGTGGCTTGAATCCTTTCTTCCTTTGATCCATCTTGCCCCTCTTTTTGTCATTCCAAGCCTTTTGGAAAGTTTTTCTTCCATTTCTATGCTCATACATATATTTAGCCTTCTAAATGGATTCGTCCAAAGTTCTAGGCTCATAAAAATGAATTTATCATTGTAAAAAGAAAGTATCCCACTCAAAAAAAATTGGATTTTTATTTTCTCATCCTTTATGAAGCTCACACACCTCAACAATTCAAGGAATATTATCTCATACTCATCCATTTGTCATGCTTCCAAGCTCGAGTTCAAAGAAATCTTGCAACTTCTCGTCATACTATTGATATGAAAAGTTTTTCTTCTAAAAACAATTTTTAAACCCCCTCCATGAGATCCTCTTCTCATCAATGTTCTTAACCTATTTGAGTTGATCCCACCACATAGATGTTTTTCCTTAAAGATGGTAGGTTGCAATTTTGGCTTCTACATTTGAGGAATATTTTTGTAATTGGATAGATTTCCTCATTTCCAATATCCATGCTTCTACATCTTCATCTTTCTTATGGTCACCATAAAAAATAGGAGGCTTAATATTCCTAATCTCTCTTTGCAAATAATCTACCTAAGACCTCCTCCTCTGTCTTCAGACATGGGACACACTTGGGATGCTCTCCAACCTAAAATGTGCATGCGATATTTTGGTCGAGTGTCCTAGTGAGTGATGATGATGTCTAATAATCATCCTTGATTATCTGGATCCCCCATGATCATACCTCCTATCATGAGATTTGGATGCTTCTACTTACCTTGCACTAGGTGCTTGTTTTGTGCCAAAATATTTATTGACTTTATTCTACAACATATTCAAACGATGTAGCATATCCTCTTGATCTCTTCTCATTCTTTCATTGTCTTCCCTATATACCTACACTTGTTTTTGCAATCTTCTCATAGTCTCAACTAGCTCCACTGGCTCAACTGTGCCTCTATGTCCATTGGACTTGGTCTTTGCATTTCCCATGCTGACATGTAAACCTATGACCTCCTCCTCATGGCTATAAGACCCCTAATAATCCTACATATTTCTAGTTCTCATATAGAAACAAAATCTACTTTCCTGTACCTCTAATTCTACAAGAAATGTGCATGCAACAATTGTTGTTAGAGTTATGCATAATGTAAAATATTTTATAAATTAGATTACAGGTCATGCTTTAGATGGATTTTTGAAAGATATGGATGAATTGGAATCTAATTTTGATTGTTTAGATAGATTCTCCTTTGGATTATCTTTTTCAATGACTATACTCGTGCCTCATTCCAAGTTTTGAGCTAGAAGTTACAATCTTCTGAAGTTTTCATTTTATACTCATTTGTGCTTTGTTTTCACTATTACAATTTTCCAAAGAAACCATTTTTTGCCACCTGAAGAATAAAATTGGCTAGGAATGATAATTTGATTTGGGGAGAAGATAGAATTTTTTTATTGTGAACACATATCAACTCTTAGATTTGGAATCCGATACTCCAATCAAATTCTGTATAAATATCGAATCAACGACTTTGCGCTTTTGCACTTTCTCCAGACTTGGAATTTTTATCCAAAATTGGCTATCTCCTAAACAGAGCAGAATTGGGAAAAACTAACTCAAGAAAAAGTTTATAGATTGATGTATAGATAAAATTTCGACTAAATAAAATTTTCTAGATTGGTGATTTGGGGTCCCTTTTTCTCCTCTAAAGTTTTCAAAAATCTCTAAAACTCACTAGAGAATAGTGAATTTTTCACTATTTCAGTATCTCCTCACCAACCCTTTTTGAATTTTTCTAGGAACCCAAATGGGTATCTTCATTCTTTCTTTTTGGACTCCCTATAAACAATTCACCTTCATCTAGGCCTCGATTGCTAAGAAAGACCCAGATCTTTAATAAACATTAATTCACATTTTTCAAAACAATTAAGCATAATTAGTTAGTGGCCATCATTGACATTGTTGTATCTCTTGTCAATGCGGAAACAACCCTAAAACGTCATCCGATTTAAATTTGAAATGCTCATGTTATGTCCAGAACAAGATTTTGGCTCCAAACGTTTTTTGTAAAATGTATGTTTTTGCTAATGTGGCGATCGGGAAGACATGGCATGGCACGTGGATTTTGATTTCCACCTGTCATCCTATAACTCGTCCATGTCATCAACCTTATTTTCTTCCATCGATGATCGGCCTATATCTTTCACATAGATAGTCAATGATTTATTTTACATTACAAAAAGAATACCCTTGTCGAATTTGAACGAACCCCGATGATCAACGATCGACAATCTTCTTCCACTGGTGAGTTACAAAAGGAATTCTTCATGGGATTTGGTTGAAACCTGAAACCAAAACTAGAATGAATCTGAACCATTAATCTCAAAATCGAAATTAATCTCATTTGTCGATCCGCTAAACTTTTCCAAGCCTGCAGATGAATCTCCATTGTTGATATCCAAATCAAATACGATATGAATCATCCATTCCCAAACATTGATAAACCTCATTGAAATTTGAAACTCCATGGATGATGTACGATTTTTTTTTATGGAATGACTTGCAAGACTTCATTTAGTTTACCAAACTTTGATCGTCAATTATCGACGTTTCCTTGGATGACGTGGCATGACACGTGGATGATAATGTGGCAACTTGGCTCTTGTGGAAACACACATGGATATTGACATGGTAAATTGGTTAACGGGGCATGACATATGGATGCACACATGAAAACTTGGCCAATGTAGCAGGACATATGGATGATTTCCACCTATCATCCCCTGACTTGACCATGTTATCCTCCTCTTTTCCCTTTATCGATGATGAGCGATTTTTTTTGGAGAACCAAATTTTCTCAAGAATTTTGTCAAAATTGAAAACTTCATCAATGATTTCTCTTGGAAAGCTAAACTTAGCCACAAATTTTGTTGAACCTTAATGCTCCATCAATGATCGAAGATTTATTTTGGTGAACTAAACTTGTCAACAAATTTCACTAAACCCTAATCGCTCCATCGACGACCGACAATTTATTTTGGCGAGCTAAACTTGTTCACTAATTTCATCGACTCCAATGAGCTCCAAATATAGGATGAATTCTAGATCGTTGATTCTTAATATTCAAGCGATATGATTCATTTATTATGTCACTTCAGAGTTTCCATGAAAACATGGAATTCAACCTCCCAATCCAATTTTTAACTCTGCAACTTGGATATCAATTGCATGAATCATATATTCAACCATTATTAATGTAAACTCGACGTGAGTTTTCTAATAAATTTGGTTATTTCACTCTAGTTTCACAAATTTCCCCAAATCCTTCATAGATCAAATATGTAATAGAGAATTTTTGAAATTCACACTGGTCCTTGGCCCATATGGGTCTTGTGTTGAACCAGAAGCTATGATACCACTTTGTAGTGTCCCCCACTACTAAACCTGTAAAAAAAAAAATCTCTAATACCATTAATTTAAATGCAATGCATCATGCTAAAAATGCCCATATATCTAACAACATTAATTTAAATATGAATATAACTAAATTAAAATTCACATGACCACATAAAATTGCTTAAAACTTATAGTAGGCACACAACAAATAATTCGATAATTAAATGCAATCACTGAAGATTTCCATGCATTAACAAAATTATGAATGTAGCCAATTATACAATATACAATATCATATAATTTACTCAAGAATAGAGTATATTCACAACAAATAAAACCCAAAAATATAAACAATGTAAAAAAGATAAACAATTATCTTTTAAATACTAGAGCCAAACGTTAGTTTTCATGCTTTTTGTTGGTCATGGGTTAGACTCTCTTGATTCCCCAGGGGTGAGGCCTTGTAATCAGGGTCGACGATTGACCCCATTTACCATGCACGAAATATGGGGAAGTACTCTTTTAATAGAAAAAATATATATGTCTTTTAAACCAAATGTCTAGCCAACTACATGGGACGAAGGTTCCACCCAACCATAGATTTTCTGCTCCAAATATCAACAAAAAATCACCACTGATATTGGGCTATAGATACACAAGAAAAGGGTGTCTCTCTACTATCCACTCACATCCCAACACAAGCCACAACAAGCTAATTCTTCTACAATTATCCCAATCCACCAACTCTCTTCCCCTCAACCTGCATAACCCAAGGAATGGGATCCCCCTTCACTGAATATAGGTTGGATAGGAATATCTCTTATTAGGTACCTCAGGGATGTTAGCTTCAAGGAAAACTCACAACAATGAGCTCGCTATTGTAGGGTAATTTCTCTCCCAAAATGTCACTTTACAGGCCTAACAACCTGCTTCTTCATGCATTTGTAGCTCCAAATAGCTACCACATGTGTCCACTATGGCTGCCTCCAAGCTCCAATACTGATCCAGGAGGATATCGGTGGCCACCCACCTCTTCCAACTAGATCAAAATAGTCTTTTGGAAATTTACTATTTTTAGTTATTTTTTGGGTCCCAAATTTCTGGGGCCATTTTGAGGGCCTAAATGACATTTTTTCATGGTAAGACACCTTCATTTTAACCAAAGTCTTTTGTTGATCCCCCAAAATGAATCTCCTCATCGATACCTTTCCAATGATCTATTGTGTGCCCTAAACAAAGATCGTATGCAAAAGTTACAACCCTGGGAAGTTGATGTACTAACTTACCCCAACGAGGTCCACATGACTTTTGGTGCTTCATCTCCTAGGGTTAGGTTTTTGGATGTCTAGGTTTTTTTAAATCATGTTTAATGTAAAAATTATTTCATATCCTCATTGCACCCATCTTCTTGTGAATGATCTTAGTCGTCACATCTCTTCTCAAAGATAAGTTGCCACCATTCTACCAAGATTGTTTTTAGTCTGCATTTTACAGTTTCAACATATTTCTTATTTAATACAAGTCAAGTTTTATTGTATCTCTATTATTCTTCACTATGTCTCTGTTTTACTATTGTAATTCTCTTTTTTCATTTCGATCCGCTCATAAATTTGAATCAGTGGTATCAAAGCGATCTGCTCCTTGTCGTTTTTTAGTGCATGTCCCCGACACAATCAGGGTATAGATAGTTGGGTCTTGAGATTGTTTCTCTTGAGGAAAAATGCTATTGAACACCAAATAAAATGTCCATGGAGCGAGAAAATAAAGACAACGGGACAAGATATCCTTTCAAAATGTTGCTCGAGGAAGCCAAGTGATCCTTTCAAAAGGAGATCCTAGCAATCTTTGCACAAATCCTTTGATGACTGCCGACAAGTGACACATCCACCTCAAGTGGCGGAATCGTCCCTTTCAAGGTATAGATCATTTTTTATATTCCTATATTTGAAGGGAAAATAGAAGCAAATGTTGTAGATAAATGGTTAAACCTTCTAGAAAGGTATTTTTATGTCCACAACTTTTTCGATAGAGAAAAAATTACTTTTGTGCTCCTCAAGGTCGTCCCCCATGCCAAATATTGGTGGGAGACTTTCTATGAGAAAAAGGAAACAGAGGGATCCAAATTATTTGCAGTTTCACCCACTTAGGGTTCCTTCAAGGATTTTATTAAGGAACAATACTATCCTGTTGGAAGTTATAACGATTTGTATAGAAGATTGACCACAGTGCGACAGGAACGAGACCAAATAGTGCTAGAGTTCAACAATGTCTTCCATACCTTGCACACAAAGCTGGGTATGAAATATTATGAGTGAAATCTGGTCCTCAAGTATCATGGTGGTCTGCATAGATGCATCAAGAAATAAATGGAGGACATCTCATCCTTGGGCGCAACCTATGGATATGTCGTCAAAATAGAGCATTGTCTTAAACAAAAGACGTGACAGTTTGGGTCTGGGAACCCCTCACGGTAGAAGAAGGGAAAGGGAATCCACAACCCACAAAACAAAGGACAGAGAAAATATGGGCAACCTCATGACAACCATTCCAAGCCACAAGAAAAGAAGGACAATGAGAATACAAAGAAGGATACTGAAAAGTGGTGTGACTTCCATAAGAACCCTTGGAATAACACTATTGATTGTCGCTCAAAGAGATCATTAGTGGTTGAGGTGAAAGCCTTTGAATCATATGTAGGCTCTGAATCTAAGTCAAAACCAAAAAAGGGGAGGCAGATCATTGACGCAGAACCCAATACCATCGTTTCTACCACCAATATCCAACCCGATGAACCTGATGAGACAAAGGAAGGCGAGCATATTTTTCATTCACAGATGTGGTTGAAAGGCACCCCACTGCACTTCATCATTGATAGAAGTAGATAGAAGAACCTCATATTAGTAGAGTTCATCAAGTGGATACCCTACTAACAACACTTCACCCACATCCCTACACCATCGGATGGTTTTGCCAAGGAAGCGATCTTCGAGTCAGCCAACAGTGTTGCATGTCGTATGACATCAAGCCATTCAAAGATGAGCTATTTTGTGATGTTTCTCCCCTTGAAGTTTGTGATGTTATTTTGGGCCAACCTTATTTGTGGAAAAATCATGTTGTATATGAGTCTAGGCCTCACAATTTTATTACTACTTTTAACAGGAAATTTTACAGGATACTTGAGGTAGTCCCACCTAGTGTTATTTCTTTGATCTTTTCCAAGCAATGCAGGAAGGTCATTTCTCAGACCAGGAAGTTTTTCTTTTTTGTGATTCTCTCTCAGAGTGAGATTAGTATTGAAACCCATCCATGGCCTATGTGGTCGACCTCTCCATGTAGTATAAGCAAGTGGATAAGTTCATGGAAGAATACAAAGACATATTCTCGTCACCTATTGAAGTACCTATGCACTGTCAGGTCAAGCATTCAATCGATCGAACCCCCGATGCACCACTACCCAATGGACCAATCTATCGTCACTCTCTATTAGAAAATGAGGAGCTCCATAATCAGATCCAAGAACTTCTCCATAAGGGTCACATCTAACCCATCGCATCACCTTGTGGAAGCCCAATCGTGCTGGTGCAGAAGAAAGACGAGACTTGGCGACCCTGCATTGATTATCGAGCCCTAAACAAAATCACAATCAGGAACCAGTACCTGATTCCTCAAATTGAAGATCTCCTTGATCAACTCAAGGGGGATAAATACTTCAGTAAGATTGATCTAAAGTCTGGCTACCATCAGGTCCTAATAGAGAATACAGATGTATGGAAGACTTCCTTCAAGTCAAAAGAAGGTCTTTTTGAATGGTTGGTCATGCCCTTTGGTTTGAAAAATGCCCCAACAAATTTCATGAGGATGATGGATGATATCTTGTGGCCTTTCACTAATTAATTTTTAGTGGTGTATCTGGATGACATCCTCACTACAACAAGGCTTGGGTGGAACACTTACAACATATTCAGTAGGTTCTGCAGACTCTGTGGCAACACAAGCTATATGCCAACTTGGAAAAATGTTCCTTCGGCATGGACATGGTCCAGTACCTAGGATAAATTGTTGATGCACATGGTGTGCATGTGGACTCAACCAATATCCAAGTCATTCGCAAATGTCCAGTCCAAACCACACTCACTAAGCTCCAGAGCTTCTTATGCCTTTCCAATTTCTATCACAGGTTCATGTTGGAATTATCCTATATTGCATGGGCTCTCAACCAAGTAAAAATAGGTGGTGATAAGGTAAAATTTATGTGGGGGTTATCCAAACAACAAGAATTTGATGATCTGAAGCAGTGCTTGTGCTCAACCCCAATGATTTCATTACCTGACCCGCAACAACCTTTTGAGATCGAGACATATGCTTCAAACTATGTTGTTGGTGTAGTTCTCACTTAGCACAGCCACCCCGTGGCCTATCATAGTGAGACACTATCATATGTCATCCGCAAGTACCCTACTTGTGACAAAGAAATGTACTCCATTGTGAAATAATTATGCTAGTGGAGGCATTACATTCTTGGGAAGGAGACAATCATCCACACTGATCATAAGTTGTTGCAGTTTATGCAGAAACAAGGCAAATTGAAAAATGACCGCCATCAAAAGTGGTCCACATATTTGTAACAGTTCCACCTCAACATTAAGTATAAAACAAGAAGTACCAACTGATTTTTTTATTTCCTCAACTGACCTCTAGTCGTGACACTCACCACGGTGCTAGACTCTTGTGGCCACGAGACCTCCTGATGGCCCCATCTCTATGAGACAAGTTCTGACTTCGTCAAAACCTACCAGATGTTGGGTGAAAACATTGTTTTCACTATTTTCCATCTTTAGGATGGGATGTTGTGCCATTTGGGCCATCTCTATGTTCCATCAATCTAGCGAGCGAAGATGATTTGGGAATCCCACTACATTCGGGTGGCTGGACACTTCAGTGTGGAAAATAAAGTGGTAGTGTTGCAACAACATTTCTACCGGTCGAAACTTTGACAGGATGTCAACAAGTATATCCGGTCATGCACTGCCTACGTTATTTCCAAACCAACCATTAAGAAAAAAGGCCTGTACAATCCCCTTCCTACTCCTGACAGGCTATGGGAATCCATATCAATGGACTGCATGTCGGGCCTTCCATCCACCAAGTGGGGAAATGACTGTGTTTTTTTGGTTATTGATCGCTTTTCCAAGATGGCAATTATGGTCGCCTGCAAGAAGAGCATAAATGGAGGCCACTGCCAAGCTCTTTTGAACAAGTGTGGGTACACTTTAGGATCCCACAAACCATTATCTCAAATCAGTACAGTTGATTCCTCAGAACATTCTGATCAAGCCTCTGGTCACTACTAGACACCAAGCTCACCAAATCCATTGCCTTCCACTGACCCCAGATGGATGGCTAGACTGACATCATCAATTAGATGATCGTGCACATCCTCTGCATGTGCAATTCCAAGCACCCTCACACATGGGATGATAGTCTTCCTTGTGTTCAACACAACTACAATAGAGCCATACATATCTCCACCGGTCATAGCCCCTTTCAGGTGGGCTTGGGATTTCAACCATTGGCTCCCATGGATGTTTCACTACCCCTTGTGGCTACCCAGGAAGACTCATCGCATGCTCCAACTAAAGCTAAAAAAGAAACCCGATTCATTGAGAAGATCCATCACATCCGCTAATGGGTTTGTGATATTTTACAAAAGTCCAATGCAAAGTACAAGCAATTCCATGATTAACACTGGGTGCCACACCAGTTTTAGGTGGGGGACAAAGTTTGGTTGCACTTGCATAAAAACGCTTTACAAGGCCTCATCGGAAGATTTTTGCACTCCATTCTGGACCTTACACCATAACAAAGGTTGTGGGTGACAATTATTTTGAGCTCAACATTCCCCCCTTCCTTGGTTTGCACCCAGTTTTCAATGTGGACCTCCTTCAACACTATTTTCCACCATTATTGGAAATCTTGGAGATAGTAGAAAAATTGACACCAATAGAGCTCAACCCTTACTACATGGAACAAGCATTCACGGATCATATCGTGGACACACAAGTCAAGGGAAATCTCCAGCAGAGGATCCATATTTATTAGGTTGTCAAAGCAGGGCAGCTCCTGCACCAAGGCAAGTGGCTCACATGGGGCCAAATTCAACAGAAATTTCCTCATATAATGGGGGAACTCAACGCAATGGATACCATTTTTTCTTAAGTGGGGAGGATTGATCAAGGAGGATATTGGTTTCCACCCACCTCTTCCAACTGGCTCAAAACAATCTTTTGGAAATTTACTATTATTAGCAGTTTTTTCAGGTCCCAAACTTTTGGGGCCATTTTGAGGGCCTAAACGAAATTTTTTCACAATCGGGAACCTCAATGATATACCAAGTATCTGATTGAACCCCCAAAATGAATCTCCTTGTCGATACCTTTCCAACGAGCTATCGTGCACCCTAAACAAGTATCTATGCAAAAGTTACGACCTCGAGAAGTTGATGTACTAAATTACCCCAACGGGGCCACGTGACTTTTGGTGCTTCATCTCCTAGGGTTAGGTTTTTGGATGTCTAGGGTTTTGGCATTCATGTTTATTGTAAAAATGGCTTCAGCGCCTCATTGTACTCATCTTCTTGTGAATGATCATAGTCGCCACATATCTTCTCAAATATAAGCTCCCACCATTCTAGCAAACTTGCTTTTAGTTTGCATTTTACAGTTTCAACATATTTCTTATTTAATAGAAGTCAAGTTTTACTATATCTCTGTTATTATTCACCATGTCTCTGTGTTACTATTATAATTATTTGTTTTAATTTCATTCCACTCATAAATCTAGATCAAATACTTTGTTCTCCCCTATTGTCCCAAAAAATGATCATAAAAACTGCTCTCTTTTCCCATAGAAATTTGTTTTTCCCCCATGCAAGTTGACTGACACTCTTATTGATGCAGGAAAAAATCCTTTCAATAGACAAGGGGTACTCCCCGATATGTGGTCCCAATTAGACTATGCATCATTTTGGTTAGGAGACCCATCCAAATTCTGACCCAACTTCCATTACTGGGTTGGGGGGTTGAATGAATGGTTATGTATGCAACGAGGAATGCAGATTAAAACTAAATATTTGTAAAAATAAAATCTAATCTACCATATCCTAACTAGGAGAAACTACAGTAAATAATAAGCAATTGGAAATGTCAATAATCCCCGTGAGAACTCCTTCCAGATAGTTGTTAAGAAGAAATATGTTGAAATAACATATGCACATAAAAACGTAACCAGAGAAGTCTAAGATATGAAATCACATGCATAAATTTCTCATCTTCTTAGGATAATTAATAAGAGAGAAAACCAATTTTAAGAAAATTTATATTCGCATAAGAAAAGTATGTAAACGAAACATTATTATAGCATATACAAACATCATAACAAATCACTTGAATTATTTCAAATCAAATTAGCTATCAAAAACAATATTTCTCTCTGGTGAAATCGACCTTGAGGGATTTACAATGGTTGAAGAGCCCCTCAAAATGGGTTTATTCCTTTACTTATAGTATTTTTAGTAACTACCTATGGGTTTTTATTGAATTCTGCAAGAAGTTACATGTCTCTTCTGCTTCCCCTCTCAACTATTTTCAGCATGTGTTACAATAAGACAAAATCGAGTCTAGTTGGAAAAAAGAAAAAATAAAAGGAGATTCTGAACAGATCCAAATTGGTTGTTTTTTCTTCCTTCATTTGTATTTGTCTCTTAATTAAGCTTCCCAAGCTTCATGTTGCCCTGAAATGGAGATAACTCTATGGAATAGAAGTGTCTCCAGGGCCACTTTGTGAGCTGTTGAATTTTTTGAACGAGTTGTCATATCTCTTGTCAAGTTGACCATGAAAGATCAAATCATGTTCCATGTTTTGAATGGATTTACGAGATGATTCTCCATCATGTCCATTTTTACTCTAGTCCTAGGTCTAGCATCCATTTTCCTCTACTTCATATTCATATGGACCTCTTCAAAACTCTTATCATTGGATTTTTTCTTCCCGAGTGATTCAATCGGAGGCAGGTGTACTTTTTGTGTTAAGATGTGTGCTTCCTTGTGAAGTTGTGCATAGTTCACCAATGGATACTTTATATCTTTTTCGGCCTTCTGCCCAACTTGTTATCAATTATCAAGAGAAACCTAGTCAAATTTCCTCTCCCACTCTGATATGCAAAGTAGCCCTGTTGGGGCATCTGGATTTTCAACAATCCATCATTGAATTTCATTTAGACCTTCTCTAATGATGAAGATTTATGCATTCTTGGATTGTGTTGTTCTATGATGGGCCATAATTTGAGACATCAAGTATTGGAATACTTGGATATTTTCATACATGTCAATCGCCATATTGTGAAGCTCTATCATGACCCTCTCAATGCATATTATAAATTATTTAAGGCTCTCCTTATCTCTTTTTCTACGCCTAACTTCTTCTTCCAACTCCTTGATCCTATCATGTTTTTCTTGGTTCTCACGTATCAGGTCCTTGAGGTTTTTTTCTGATGCCATGGTGAAATAAATTCTAGTTGATGAAATTGAGAGAGGGTCCTTCCTGACATTCTCTATCAAAGTGGTTTTGGTAACCACTAATAGGGGATATTTCCTGGTAACTGGGAGTTTCTTGGTTTTTTTTGCACTATTATGCCAGATGCCTTCCAAACCAGAAGGTTTTTAGATTAACCACATTGTGATCCTTAAAGGGCGTGAAAAGGCCCATTCCAAGTTCACTTAGTGAAAAGTGTCCATTGGTGATTGGGGCTTCATTTGATGACCACGATATGTCCATGTCCATGGGAAAAGAATTTTTTTTCATTGCTTCTTCATCCTGCTTCCTTTGTTCCTCCTTTTTTGCCTTTGTTGTTGCTTCTTCAACTACCCTCTTTTATGTGGCTTCTTTTGTTGTTGCTTTCACCTCAGCTTCTACCTTAGCTTCAACTTCTTCTTATTTTCTCTTCTTCTTAGCTACGTCTTCCTTTTTATTTTTCACTTTTCCCTTTTTCTTTTGTTGTTTTGCAGCCAACTTGTCTACCACTACTTCTTTAGCTTGCTTTTGTTTTCTTCACTCATCCTTCTATTCTTTTCTTCTCTTGTTTTCTTCTACTTTAGCGGCTTCAACTACTTTCCTTTTTATTTATTCCTATGCTACTGATACTATTTTTTCTTCTGAGGTTGAGGTTGTCATCGTGGCTTATGCTAGTGTCACTGCCACTTCTTCCTTGGTCTTATTATGGGCCTCCTAGACTCTTTGTTCATCTGAAACTCTGCCTAGTGGGTTTTCCCTTCACTTGAATATGACATCACGGTATGTTATTTCATGGAAATGTATCTCTTCTTCTTCCAAAACATTAGTTTTGTATTCCCACCTGTATATGTGGTTGATGGAGTGATATTTGACTATATTAAAAGGATCAAGCCTCCAAAATATCTCATATATGAAGTGGAAATATGTCAATATGTCTACTTTGGATTGGGCCTCCTTAACCTCTTCGAAGGAGTATGACCCAAACCACAATGGGAGAGGATTCCATATAGCTTTCTTATCTCTGTAGAGAGCTATGCCATCTCTATGCACCAAAGTATGGTAAGAAATTTCTTATAACACCAGCCTGTCTGGAATGAATTTTCGGAGGAAATGAGGATATTTGGTGGTTCCATATATCCTTAAGTATGTTACATACTCTAGGAGGTCCCAATATCCTATTTTATTTACTATCTCATGCGCTTTATCTGTCATGCAAGGTGCAAGTGAGTTTAATATAAGTCGATACATAGGCGCCAGAAAGTCATCGCATATTTTGTGGTATTCAATTCAATACGTGTGCTACCACAACACCTTGGAGTAAATGTGGATCGAGGGGTCACTTGGATGCCAAACCCAACCCATATATGGAGATGCATGACAAAATAAAACCATGTCTAGGAGATATGAGGACATGTGGAAACTTGGGAATTTCCCAGGCATAGTCTCTTTGGATTTTCTGAGAGATACTTCCTGGGACTTTGATAGAATGTCGGCCCAATTAAAGGTTGACCCAACATCTACAATATAGTAAATAAAAGGAACTAGGTTATCAATAATATTGAAGCATAAGGCTCCCCATATATTATGCACAACATTTCCACTGCATATTGCTACGGAATTTTCAACAATTTGGTGGCATATTCACATGAGGGATTTGATTTGAATTTGTTTGGTTTGTACCAGGCTTTCAAAATATATTTCAGCTTAAGCGGGAAATTCCTTATAATATTCTCATCTAGTGATCTCGCCCCACTCTCTAGGTGATAACAAGAAGCGATTGTTGAATCTTCAAAGGATTATATATGGTGCTCTTTGGTATTGAGAATATCTGGTATCGAAGTCCACATGCCATACTATCCACAAAATGGTCTTTGTGTGTATTAAGGTTGGTTTTCATTGATGTCAACCCTTGAAAAAAGTTCGGTAGTGAATTCTGGTAGCACAAAGGTTTGGGTAATGGACCCAAGGTTGTTTCATGTATAATGGTATGAGTTTTAATATATTTGAAGTTAATACGATTCTATATGGATAGTACATGTCATGCCATTTCTGGTGGTATGTGGAACATCACATAACTCCTCGTAGTTTGAGAGTTATGGCCTTACAAAGTTGGAGGACCCTCATATGTTGGCTTGAAGCCTCAAAAGTTCAAAGAAGTCAAAGGTATTGCAAAGAATAAATTATTATTTAAATGATAAAGTAAAGTGACAAATTAAAGAAGGATTATTTAAATAATAAAGTGAAGTGACAAAATCAAAGAAGATTATTTAAATGATAAAGTGAGGTGACAAAGTTAAGGAGGAATATTTTAATGATAAGGTAATGGAGAAATTTCTAATTATGGAAAGTGGTTAACCCTAAAAATGAGGAAAATAGGTTAAGTGACCTAGAAATGGATTAAGTGGCCTAGAAATGGGTTAAGTGACCTAGAAATGGAGAGTATAAATAAGAGGCAAGGATCTCTCATTTTATTTTACACTTGAGAATATTGAATATATATAGGTGACTGAGGTAAACAAAGGATATCTAAGCCAAATTTCATAGGGAAGGTGAACAAAAGAAGGTCGGAATTCAACGGAGGATAAATTCTTTTGATGATGCTTTCTAAGGTATGTTATTTACAGGTCATCTCACCATTTTCACAATAACTTTTTTTCTAGAATGATTCAGACCGTGAAATTGATAGGCCATTGAGGAAACATATCCAATTATTTGTGGTAAAACATTCAACTTGTGGGTCTTTGTATGTTTGGAGTTACACTCTGTGGAAAATAGGGTTTGTGGCTAGTCCTGAAACTAGTCTAAAACATGTGTTTCAAGTAAAAACGTCATAACTTATTCATAACAAATCCAAATTCAATAAGACAAAATGTTTTGGTTAGAGTACAATATTTAGTATGTTTTGTAACATTTTTAGATCGATTCAACAAATATTTCGTGTGGGGCACACTCTACAAGGTCACTCTCTAGAATAAGCCAGAATTCAGCAAGTTATGCCATTTTTTTTTTAAATAATTTTCTAAGAGGTTTCAAGTAGTGAAACTTGGAGGAATTGCACAAAACACACTGAAGAACATTGTGTATTAGTTGCAGAGATTTATTCATTACAGGTACATAGTTATGATTATTTCAAGTCCAGGTTATTTACTAATCCAAAACTAGTCATGTGAGACTAAAGTAAAGTTTGATGAAAATGCTAGTCTCTTGTTGTTAAAGTTAAGGAAGGTTTGCAGGTATGTGATATTATACACTAGATCTATTACAGAGTTACAAATCAGATTTGGATGGTGAAATTGATGAGGGATTTTGGTTAAGGTACATGTTGGGTACATGGTTGAGACATGTACTTGATGAGTTGGCACATACATGAGGTCTATAGTTGATGATGTTGGTACATATTGATGAGTAGTTGACACATGATTGGTACATACTTGGAACATGGTTGGATGCACTTGTTTATGGTACAGGTTGATTACAGGTTGTTTGGTACATGTTGGTGCATGGTTGATGCACTTGTTTATGGTACAGGTTGATTACAGGTTGAGGTACAAATTGATGCATGGTTTAGGTATATTGGTGCAGGTTTACAGCGGTATATCTCACAGTGATAGTGTGACAGTGGTTCCATCATTCTACTTCTACTCCAGGGCATTTGACTGGCCCAAGGACAGGTGGTTGTAGCCACTTTATGGTTGTAGACAAAGAACATAGGGGGTTTTAGCCTCCTTCTGGTTGTAGCCAGAGAATAGGGGAGTTGGAGATTCCTTCAGATTGTGGCCTAAGAAAAAAGGGGGTTGGAGCCTCCTTCCAGTTGCAGCTGGAAAATAAAGGAAGTTGGTGCTTCCAATGAATTTAATTCTTCAAGACATATAAGAAAAAACATTTTGTGGTTTTCTCCCACTTTAGGTTTCCACATAAAACATTGGTGTACTGTGTATGGGTATGATTGTTCATTTGTTCATTTCTTATTTAATATGCAGTTATTGTATGATAATGCTACATTGATATAACACTTGGATTATATGGTTAAAAAGGATTAAATTGCTCTATTATTGATTCACCCCCCCTCTCAGTAATTCAACAATTGGGATCAGAGAGGGTTCCTTCAGAAGTAAGTTTAACCATTGAAAGGTAGATCATGGAGAGAAACAATTTGTATAAAAATGGAATAACATAGTTCAATGGACAAAATTATGCATTTTGGAGCATAAGGATGAAAACATATATACAGGAACATGGATTTGAAATTTGGCAATAAATTGTAGATGGATACACAACACTAGCAGTTCCGCCAAAAAATGACAAAGCAATGAAACTCGGTCAGAATAATTCCAAAGCCAAAAATGCACTTTTGAATGGTCTTAGTGAAACGGTATTCACCAAAGTTGCACATTGTAAATCCGCTAAAGAGACTTGGGACAAATTTCAAAATATTTATGAAGGAGATTCAAAATTCAAAGAAACAAAGCTTCAAACTTATAGAGGTCAGTTTGAACAAATTAAGATGAAGGAAGATGATAATATTGCAACTTAATTTTTACAAGTTGATGAAACAGTAAATGCAATCATAGGATTGGGAGAAGAAATCGAAGAATCTGTAATTGTTCAAAAAGTACTAAGACCTCTTCCTATGAGATTTGACCCTAAGATATCAACACTAGAAGAAAGATCATATATAAACTCAATAAGCATGGACGAATTACATGGAATCTTCACAACATATGGAATGAGAACTGAACAGGAAAATCCAGATATAAAATAAGTAGTGTTCAAAGAATCCAAAAAGTCAAAGAAAAAGGGAAGGAAAAAAGAAGAACATAGCAGCAGTGGTGACATCTTAGAAGATGATGAAGAAGTGGCCAACTTTGTCAAAAGACTGAACAAGGGAATCGATGGTACGTATAGAGGTAAGCTTCCTTTAATTTGTTTTAATTGTGATGGTATTGGTCATTTTGCTAACAAATGTCCTTAGAATAAAAAGAGAAATGAAGAAGGTTACTCAAAAGAAAAACAAAAATATAAAGGCAAAAGAACCACAAAGAAATTTCTCACGAAAAGCTTATGTACCAAAGAATACATCTCATCATCAGATGAAAATGAAGTCAGTGATAGTGAGACAGAAAGAGTTCTATTCATGGCAGTAGAAGACTCTGATAAAGAAGACTCCGAAGAAGAATATGAAGAAGATGAAGAAGAGTATGAAGAAGTCAAAGAAGAAATTGAAGAGGCAGAAGTTGACTATTGAGAGGAATTAATGTGTGTCATAGAAGTTATCAGAAGAGAAAAGAATAAAAACAAGAAACTACAAGCTGAACTAGACAAGAAAGAAGACACTCAAGAACTAAAACAAATGATCACAAATTTGAAGGTTCAAATAGAAGAAGATAAAAGAATTGAAGAAGCACTCAAAGAAAAACTAGAAGAAAAACACAATATCATTGTAAATTTGGAAGCAGAGATTGTCACATTAATAAATGATCTTCAAAAGAAAAATATGCAAAACAACTCAAAAGTTTTGGATGACATTATCAACAGTCAAAAATCTCATCATGACAAGTCCAGACTTGGATAGAATCAGAGAGAAAAATGATCAAGCTCCAAAACAACAGAGAAATAAACATATCCAAAAAGCTATGCAGAAACAATCAAGGAGGATATGAATATCTACAAGGAATATTACAGGGACACTCTTCCACTGAGAAGATTCAGATTTCAGAATCAACAGCTAACAGATAGGCCTCAGGAAGAAGAAGAATTTATAAGAGTACCTCCTTTCAGAATATCTTCAACTCCCAGGTATCAAACTATCTTTTTTGGTTTATGTTATGCATGCAATAATTTTGGACATAAAGATGTGAATTGCAGAGCTAACAATAGGAACACAAACAACGTTGAAATTCATAAACAAAGGGGTTATCCAAGAAGGCCTAGTGAAAAATAGAGAAGAAGTTACAACATGTTTGAATCTTTGAGCACTGGAGTGGAATGTTACAAATGTAACAATTTTGGACACATGGCCAAATATTGCAGAATGACAGTCCCTCCTAGAGAACCACAACAAAATAACAACAGTTACAGACAGAAACCTCAGAAAAGGACATCAATAAGAACGCATGATCAATATAGCAATGAATAATGCACACTCACTCTACAAGCTAAGCAGAAGAAACGTAGTTGGTATCTTGACAGTGGCTATTCAAAACACATGACAGGTGATAGAGACAAGTTTATTACATTACGAAAGGAAAGATATGGATCAGTCTCCTTCAGAAATGATGATTCAAATAAAATTATTGAAAAAGGCACAGTCAGAATTGGGAACAAGAATACCAAGGAAGAAAATGTTCTACTAGTAGAAGATATGAAACATAATCTTCTAAGTGTGATTCAAATGTGTGACCAAGGTCATAAAGTTACTTTTGATTCAAAAAAGTGCGAGATAAGAAAAGAAGGTTTAGGAAAATTGATTGCTACAGTTGCGATAACTTCAAGCAACATATATGTATTAAGTGAAATTGGAAATGAAAAGTGTTTTCTAGGAAAGGAAGATGAAAGTTGGCTATGGCATAGAAGAATGAGTCACATACATTTTGATAACAATTTCAAAGTTAGCAGAAGAGAATCAGTTAGAGAAATGCCCCGGATCACGAAACCAACCAACACTTTATGCAAGCATTGTCAACAAGGAAAGAAAACAAAGACTAGGTTCAAATCAAAGGAATATTCAACGACAAGACCACTGGAAATTGTGCATACTGAACTATTTGGACCAACTACAACAAAGGTTTTAAAAGGTAAGAAATACTTTATGTTATTAGTTGATGATTATACAAGAATGACTGCAGTTTAATTTCTCAATAATAAGTCAGAATCTTTTGAAAACTTCAATATCTACAAGGAAATGGTTGAAAATGAAATGGATTCAAAAATCAAATGCTTGAGATCTGATAATGGAGGGTATTTCACTTCAAAGAAATTTATGGACTATTGCAGCAGTCATGGAATAAAAAGGAAATTCTTCGTTTCTAGGACACCTCAACATAATGGAGTTGTTGAAAGAAAGAACAAGACAGTACAAGAAATGGCTCGAACAATGCTAACGGATTCCAAATTGACAAATATATTTTGGACACAGGTAGTGCACACAGTAGTTCACATTCAAAATAGAGTAATACTTAGAAAAAAACTGACAAAACTCCCTACGAGCTATGGAAAGGAAGACCAACAAATGTGAAGCACTTCAGAGTTTTTGGAAGAAAATGCTACATCAAAAGAGAAGATGGAAAAATGGGAAAGTTTGACTCTCGTTTGGAAAAAGGAGTACTTGTCGGTTACTCAAGTACAAGGAAATCATACAAGTGTTACAATCTGATATTTAACAAAGTTGTATAAAGCATCAATGTAACAATTGATGAAATAGGTAGACCAAAATCAAAGAAAAAAGAAAATGAATCAATGGAACAACTTTTCGAAGAAGAAGCAGGCGATGAAAAGGAAGTAGAAGAGGAAGATGAAGAGAATCCAACAGAAGAAAAAGAACAAGTTCAACGAGTGCCTCCAAAGACACATAGAAAACGAGTATAGAAGAATCATCCTTCAGATCAGATTATCGAAAACAAAGATGTGGGAGTTGAGACTAGAAGAAGAATCTGCTCACCAGAACAAACACACCTAGCACTCACATCTACGATTGAACCACCCTATTTTAAAGAGGCCGGCAAAGATGAATTTTGGAACAAGGCCATGAATGAAGAATTGGATCAAATAGAGAAAAATGACACTTGGGAATTGGTTCCAAGAACAAAGGAAAAGAATGTGATCGACACAAAGTGGGCATATATGAATAAATTGAATGAATATGAATAGGTTACAAGGAACAAAGCTAGATTGTTATGTAAAGGATATGCACATGTTGAAGGAATCGAATTTGAAGAGACATTTTCCCCAGTTGCCAGAATGGAAGAAATCTGGTTGCTTTTAGCTTATGCATGCTCCAAAAATATTAAAGTGTATCAGATGGACGTAAAATCATATTTTTTGAATGGGGAACTTGAAGAAAAAGTCTACATTGAACAACCAAAAGAATTTCAATTGTCAGAGAATGCATACTATGTGTGCAAATTAAAGAAGGCCTTGTATGGTCTAAAACAGGCTCCTAGAGCATGGTACTCTAGACTAGATAAATATCTACAGTAGGCAGGGTTCAAAAAAGAAAGTGCAGACATCAACCTATACATCAAGGTAAGTCAAGCTAATATTTTATTAATTGAATTTTATGTTGATGATATTATTTTTGGTAGTGATGATGGTAGGTTAATCTAGAAATTTGAAAAGGATATGCAGAATGGATTTGAAATGTCATTACTTAGAGAACTATCCTTATTTCTGGGAATTCAGATAAGTCAAAGAAACCAAGGAATTTTTATTTCTCAAACCAAGTATATTAGAGAAATGTTAAAGAGGTTCGGAATGAAAGATTGCAAACCAGTTATCACTCCCATGTAACCCATTTGCAAGTTAAGGAAAGATGATGATTCAAAGTATACAGATCAAAGGAAATACAGGTCAATGATTGGTAGCCTACTATGTGTGACAATGTCCAAAACAGATGTAATGCAGGAACAGAAGAGTTTGGATTATGGTATCCAAAAGGAAAGGAACTATCTCTTATTGCCTACACAGATGCAGATTGGGAAGGTTGTATTGATGATCGACGAAGCACCAGTGGAGCAACATTCTACTTGGGTGAGTGTTTAGTATCATGGCTAAGCAAGAAACAATCATCAGTATCTCTATATACAGCCAAGGCAGAGCATATTGCAGCAACATCATGTTGTACACATGTTCTTTGGATGAAAGAAACTATGACAGATATACAGGTTGAGTATGATGAACCCATTCCAATATATTGTGATAGTACAAGCACCATCGGTCTCTCAAAGAACCCGGTGATGCACTCCAAGATGAAGCACATTCCAATCAAGTATCACTTTCTACGGGAACAGGTTGCAGAAAAGAACATTAGAGTTGAGTATGTGGGCACAAAAGAACAAGTGGCAGACATATTTACAAAACCACTTCCATGGAAATCCTTTGAATATATTCGCCAGATACTCGGAGTTATTTCTACTCCAAAATGAATTCTTTTGAATATCTTATATGTCTTAGATGTACAAAAGGAAGCACCATAAAGAGGATAGTTCAATTAGGGGGAGTAGCACCGGATGGAAAGATACATTTTCCATTGATGAAAAAGGGGGAGAGATTTATCAGATGCATATGAAAGAGGCATGATTTCAGGGGGAGCAATGGTCACACAGATGCATAGGACAGAGGCATGTCTCCAAGGGGAGCATGAGTGATATGACTTAAGTATTGCATGAAATGATTTCAGTATTGCATCAGAGTGTTGCCATCAATGTCAAAGGGGGAGATTGTTGATTAAGGTTGGTTATCATTGATGTCAACCCTTGAAGAAAGTCTGGTAGCACAAAGGTTTGGGTAATGGAACAAAGGTTGTTTCATGTATAATGGTATGATTTTTAATATATTTGAAGGTAATACGATTCTATATGGATAGTACATGTCATGCCATTTCTGGTGGTATGTGTAACGTCACATAAATCCTCATGGTTTGAGAGTTATGGCCTTATGAAGTTGGAGGACCCTCATATGTTGGCTTGAAGCCCCAAAAGGTCAAAGAAGTCAAAGAACTTGCAAAGAAGAAACTATTATTTAAATGATAAAGTAAAGTGACAAATTCAAGAAGGATTATTTATATAATAAAGTGAAGTGACAAAATCAAAGAAGATTATTTAAATGATAAAGTGAGGTGACAAAGTCAAGAAGGAATATTTAAATGATAAATTAATGGATAAATTTCTAATTATGAAAAGTGATTAATCCTAAAAATGAGGAAAAGAGGTTAAGTGACCTACAAATGGGTTAAGTGACCTAGAAGATGGAGAGTATAAATAAGAGGTAAGGCTCTGTCATTTTATATTACACTTGAGAATATTGAATATCTATAGGTGACTGAGGTAAAAAAAAGTATATCTAAGTTGAATTTCAGGGGGAAGGTGAAGAAAAGAAGGTCGGAATTCAAGGGAGGATAAATTCATTTGATGATGCTTTCTAAGGTATGTTATTTACAGGTCATCTCACCATTTTTAAAATAATTTTTTTTCTAGAATGGTTCATACCATGAAATTGATATCCCATTGAGGAAACATATCCAAGTATCTATGGTAAAAAATTCATTTTGTGGTTCATTGTATTTTTGGAGTTAGACTCCATGGAAAATAGGGTTTGTGGCTAGTCCCGAAACTAGTCTAAAACAAGTGTTTCGGGTAAAAACGTCATAACTTCTTCATAACAGATAAAAATTCAGTAAGACCAAATGTGTTGTTTATAGTATAGTCTTTAGTATGTTGTGTAACATTTTTAGACTGATTAAACAAATATTCTGTGTGAGACACACTCTGCAAGGTCTCTCTCTAGAATAATCCAGAATTCAGCAAGGTATGTCATTTTTTCTATAACTCTTTTCTGAGAGGTTCCAAGTAGTGACACCTGGAAGAATTGCATAAAACACACTTAAGAACATTGTGTATTAGTTTCAGATCCTTATTCATTACAAGTACATAGTTATGATTATTTCAAGTCAGGGTTGTTGACTAATCCAAAACTAGTCATGTGAGACTAAAGTAAAGTTTGATGAAAATGCTAGTCTCTTGTAACAAAGGAAGGTTTGCAGGTATGTGATCATATAAACCAACTCTATTATAGAGTT